>JAODAL010038782.1:0-38791 GCA_025379985.1 Phyllomedusa bahiana
CCCGGGATAAGCTTAAACTATGTAACGGCCCCTGAGTGTACTTTTTTGGGAGGCTCCCGGCGGGGGCCGGGGGGGTTGGGAAAAGGGGAAAACCCCCGGTGTTGGCCCCCCCCCAGCCCCTGTGGGCCCCCGGGGGCAAGTACCGTCGCTCCCCGGGGGGTTCCCCGGGGATCCCCTTTTTTGCACGCCCGGGGGCCCTTTTCGTCCCGAGGGGTCAGAGACCGGGGCCCGGTTCCGGGGAAATAATGTCCCACTCCCGGGGGGCCCGCGCGGTTTTCGTGGAGCGCAGCGCCGCTAGCGCTGCCTCCGCGATTTTCCCCCGGCGGGTGAAGCCTAGGGGCCCTTTAGCCTGCCAGGCGCCGGCCCCTTTCTTTCTGACTTAAGGGGGGCGCGGGGGGAAATTTCACATGACCGCGCCGCCTTTTGCAGGGCGGCACTTTGAGGCCGGCGGGGAGCCCCCGGGAGCTCGGGGGCGGCCAGGAAACGGGAGCCGGGGGCCAGGTAAGTGGGCCCCCGGTTTCCTAAAGGGGGGGCCCTGGCTACCTAAAGGGGGGCCCCTGGCTGAAATTTAAAGGGGGGCCCCGCCCAACCCAAGGGGGGGCCCCCGGCTTTCTTAAGGGGGCCCCGATACCTAAAAGGGGGGGCCCCGGTGCTTTTAAAGGGGGCCCCCGGTGCTTAAGGGGGGCCCCGGCTGCTTAAAAAGGGGGGGCCCCGACTACCTTTAAAGGGGGGGGCCCCGATACCTAAAAAGGGGGCCCCGGCTCCCAAAAAGGGGACCCCGGTACCTAAAGGGGGGCCCTGGGTACTTTTTAAGGGGGGGCCCCGACTCCTAAAGGTTTGCCCTGGTCTTAAGGGGGGGCCCTTTACTACCCAAAGGGGGCCCTTGGTTTTTTTAAGGGGGGCCCCGGTGCTTTTAAAGGGGGGCCCCGACAAACCCAAAAGGGGGGCCCTGGCTGCTTTTGGGGGGCCCTGGCCTTTTTTAAGGGGGCCCTGATACCTAAAGGGGGGGCCCCCGGGTTAAGGGGGCCCTTTTACTACCCTTAAGGGGGCCCCCGGCTGCTTAAGGGGGCCCGAAAAAAATACCTAAAGGGGGGGCCCCGGGTGTTAAGGGGGGCCCTGGCTTCTTAAGGGGGGGGCCCGGCTGCTTTAAAGGGGGGGCCCCGACCTTCCCCCAAAAGGGGGGCCCCGGGTGGTTTAAAGGGGGGCCCCGACTACCTAAAGGGGGGCCCCCGTTTCCCAAAGGGGCCCGGTTTTTAAAAGGGGGGCCCCGGGTACCAAAAAGGGGGCCCCGGGTTTTTAAGGGGGCCCTGGGCTACCCCTTTAAAGGGGGCCCCGGTTTTCCCAAAGGGGGGGCCCCGGGTAAAGAAAAGGGGGGGCCCTGAATTCATTGGGGGGGGCCCTGGGTTTAAAAGAAAAAGGGGGGGCCCCGACTAAAAGGGGGCCCTGGTAATGAAAAAGGGGGGGCCCTGACTACCCCAAAAAGGGCCCCGGCTAATGAAAAAGGGGGGCCCCCGAACTACCTAGAGGGGCCCCGGGCTACCTCCACAGTGCTAAAAAGGGGGGGGGGGGGCCTGACTTCCTTCACACTAGTAAAGGAGGGCCCTAACTACCGATACTCCCTAAAGGGGCCCTTACTGCCCGTTTTACTACCTAAAGGGGACCCCAACCCGCCTTATAATTTCCAAAATGCTTGCAGCCTATTAAAAAAGGGGCCTAACTACCCACAGCTTACCCAAATGGGGGGAAACCACCCAACCCCACAGCCTACCTAAATGGGACCCCCCCCAACCTAACGGGGGCCAACTACTTTTCCCCCAAATGGGGGCCCTGCCCTTTTCTATATGGGGGCTGTTTACCTTTCCCCACCGGAAAAAAACTAGGATACTAGGCTTCTAAATTTTTGGCTTGTACCTGCTCCCCCCCCTGGGGCCCGTTTTGTACAGAGGTGGGAATAGGTTAAAAAGGTGTGGAAAATTTAGGATTTTGATTTTTTGTGTGTAAATTTTTTCAGGGATGAGTTGTGGGGCGGGGGCAAAAACCTCATGGCGGGGGAACGGATGCAGAAGAGAAGGGAAAAAAAATGACCTCACAAAAAGACTTTCGGTGGTCCCCGTTTTTTTAGGGGTTTTTTTTTACTTCTATATTGGAAACAAATGTTGGGTTTTTACTGTAATGTAAAGTGGGCCTGAGCTTTGGGGCTGGGCCTCTATGTGGTCTCAAAAGGGGTGTTTAGGGTTTTACCTTTAACTGGTGTCTGACCTTTTTGTGGGCTCTATTTTGGTGGTGTTGTAGGTTATACCCGAGCTGGGTTTTGACCCCTTGGGGGGCTCCAAAATTTGGGGGTGTTGTAGGTTTAAACCTGAGCTGGGTTGGGCTGACCTCTATGGGCGTCTCTAAATTTTGGGGGTTTTTTGTAGGTTATTTCCCGAGCCCGGGTGCTGACCCCTAGTGGTTTTATATATGGTGGTGTTTTAGGATATAGAAAGGGGGTCTGACCTCTATGTGGTCCTTTTATATGGTGGTGTTGTAGGTTATTCCTGAGCTGGTTTTTGACCTTTGTGGTTTTTATATGGTGGTGTTTTTTGGTTATACCTGAGCTGGTGTCTGACCTTATGTCGTTCTTAAAGGTGGGGTTTTTAATTATACCTGAGTGGGGGTTCTGACCTCTATGTGGGTTTTTATATGGGGTGGGTTTTAGGGTTTTAAACCCGAGCTGGTGTTTTTCCTCTAGGGGGGTCTTATTTAGCGTGTTGTAAGGGGTTTTACCTGAGGGTGGTGTCTTTAAATTCTATGTGGTCCCTTTTTGGGGGTGTTGTAGGTTTAACCCGAGTGGGTTCTGACCTCTATGTGGTCCCCTATATGGTGGTGGTTTTTTTTGGTTTTACCCGAGCGGTTTCGACCCCCAAAGTGGCCCCTTATGGCGGGTTGTAGGTTTTTAATTTTATGGTTTTTGACCTCTAAGTTTTTCTCCCTATGGCAGTGTTGTAGGTTTTTATTTGGGATTAGTTTAGTGGTATGGGCATTGTCCCCGATTGTAAAAAATGTGGGAACAAACCCGACCCCTTTATTGGATTAGAAATTTCTTTTTTGCTGGGTTTATTTTAGGGAAGGGGGTGAGGGGCGTGACCAAGGGGAAAAATGGAGGGGGATAATTTTTATGTGGGGTGGAAGGGGGTTTTGTGTGGGTGGAGGGGGATCTTGTATGTGGGTGGGGGGGGAGATAAATTTTATTGGGGGGGAGGGGGATTTGTATTGGGTGGAGGGGGGTATTGTTTGTGGGTGGAGGGGGATAATTTTATGTGGGTGGGGGGGGGAAATTGTATGTGGGCTGGGGGGGGATATTGTAAAGTGGGTGGAGGGGGGGTATTTTATTGGGTGGAGGGGGATAGGGATGGGGGTTTGGAGGGGGAATATTGGTGGGCTAGAGGGGGGATATTGTATGGGGGGTAGAGGGGGATATTGTATTTTGGGTTTGGGGGGGGAAATTGTAAAGTGGGTGGAGGGGGATATTGTTGTGGGGGAGGGGGTTTTGTATGTGGGTGGAGGAGATTTTGTATGTGGGTGAGGGGGGAAAATTTTATTTTTGGGGGAGGGGCATATTGTATGGGGTGGAGGGGGTTTTTGTATGTGGGGGAGGGGGGAAAATTGTATAGGGTGGGGGGGTTTTTGTTTGTGGGGGGAGGGTGATTTGTTATTTGGGTGGAGGGGGATATTGTATGTGGGTGGAGGGGGATATTGTTTTTGGGTGGAAAGGGGGTAAATTTTATTTTGGGGTGGAGGGGGATTTTGTATGTGGGTGGAGGGGGGATATTGAAAGTGGGTGGAGGGGGGTATTGTATGTGGGTGGAGGGGGCAAATTTTTAAATTTGGGTTTGGGGGGGGATATTTTTATGTGGGGGGAAGGGGGAAAAAGGGAATGTGGGTGGAGGGGGTATTGTATGTGGGTGGAGGGGGATATTGTATGTGGGTGGAGCTGGGTATTGTAAAGTGGGTGGGGAGGATATTGTATGTGGGGGGGGGGGATATTGTATGGGGGGGGGGGAGAAATTTTTTAAAGTGGGGTGGGGGGTGATTTGTATGTGGGTGGAGGGGGATATTGGGATGTGGGTGGAGGGGGGTTTTGGGGGGGGGTGGGGAAAATATTGTATGGGGTGGAGGGGGATATTGGATGTGGGCTGGAGGGGGGAAATTTTATGTGGGGGGGGAGGGGGTTTTTGTATGTTTGGGGGGAGGGGGATTTTTGTAATGGGGGGGAGGGAGGGTATTGTATGTGGGTGGAGGGGGGTATTTTTATGGGGGGGGGGGGATATTTTATATTTTGGGGGGTGGGGGTATTGTATGTGGGTGGATGGGATATTGTTTGGGGGTGGAGGGGGGATATTGTATGTGGGGGGGAGGGGATTTTGTTGTTTGGGGGAGGGGGGTTTTTGTATGTGGGGGGGGGGGATTTTTGGTTTTGGGGTGGAGGGGGGGTATGGATGGAAACTACTTACCCCTGTGTCTATGATATGTGAGACTGAAAAGATTTTGAAGATAGACAGATAAGTACCCCACTTGCCCATTGTTCTACACAATTTCAGTTCTGTTTTGCACCCCGTTTATGTGGTAAAAGGGGACATTTATGTGAGAGGCCGTAATTTTTTTATGTACAGTAGGGGGGGGGCCCCCCCAAAATCAACTCCCCTGTGGGCCCCCGACCCCCCCGTCCCACAATTTTTTATATGTATGTGATATGTTGAGGGGACCGGGTCAGAGGGGGGGCACAAATATGAAAACCCCCCCATTTAGCAAAATTACGTTTTGAAGTAGCCCCTCCAAAATTTTTTTTTGGTTTGGGGGTTACCCCCAAACATGAGGAAATGTTTTTGCGGGGGGCAGGATTAAAAAAGGTTGGAACCACGATCTAGATAATTTAAACCCAAAAAAAACAGAGAAATCTAATACACAGAGCCCCTATGCAAAATTTCAGTTTTGACCAGGAAGTGACCCGGCAAAGCAGCATTTTTTTCATTCATGCATCCCATGAAATTTTTGAGTTAAACAACCCCTTTAAGCTCTTTTCCCGGGGGCCCTTTGGAAAAAACCCAAGGGTTCGGGAAAGTCCCGGGCCCCCAAATTTGGGTTTGTTGGGAAGGTATGGGGAGGTATTTCAAGCTTTATGTAGTTTTTCCCCAAAAAGTAATTTATTTTAAAAAGGGGTTGTCCAACTTGTCTAAAAAAAACAAACAAACACCCCAATTTTGGAAAAAAATTTAAAAAAAAAATTAAAAAAGAAATTTTCTCCCCTTTTGTACCACCAACGTTCCAGCATTTAAGTTAAGGGGTTTGCTTTAAAGTTTTTTAGGGTCGGTTTTCGGTGCCCCCCTTTCCCCATTCACTTCAAAAGTGTTATAAGACACTGTTTGGGTTTAGTGTCACATGCCATACCCTGACACCCAAGTTTAAAAAAGAATGTAAAAGGGGCGGGGGGCAGGACGCAGTGAAAACAGACCGACCCACAGGGGCCCCCACCGATGGGTTGCAGGGGTCATGTCCCAACTTGGATATGACAAGCTTTGGGGATTTTCCCAACCTGAGCTTTCGAAACTGGTTTCAGCAGTGAGAAAATTTTTTTTTGTTTTTTTTGTTCCACTATGGCTGTTTCTACAAGGTTTTTTTTTTGGGGGGAGGGGTGTTTGGGGGGGGTTTTTTTGGACTATCCCTTAAAATTAACAAACAGGGGGTGATGTTTTGATAAGAAATTTAAGTGTTTGTATTTTATAAAGCGTTGTATTAAAAAAGGGGGTTTTTCCCCACCACGCTGTTTTTCACAGGGGGCCAAAAAGCCCAAAATTTTTAATTTTATGCTTACCCGTCTCTTCCTGGTTTAGGCTGGGGGGGGTTAAAGGCAAATGGTTTTGCTATCCAACTCTAATTTAAAAGGGTTTCTAATTAAAATTAACAAAAAGCCCGGAGATGTTTATCCCAAAATCCCCAAAGGGGAAACTTCCAAAACTAAAAATAAACAAAACAATTAGTCTCCCCTTTCCCCTCAAAGGGTGCTTCCGTTTTGTGTGCCCCCCTTGTGATTTTTTTCAGTAAAAATTTCTTTTTATTCTTCAACCCAAAGAAAAATAAACAACGCAATTTTATTTAGAAAAAAATCTTTCCCTTTACTGTTCCCTTTCATGTTTTTTAAAGCTTTAAACTTTTTTGGGGAGGGCAACCCCCTTTTAAAACAAAATTAAAACTTTTTGGGGATAGCAATTTTTTTTCATATTTTTTACTTTTTTTGTTCTTTAATTTAAAACATTAGTTCCCCCGTGAAAATAATTTGAGCATTTAGGGGCCTCAGTTTTAAAATATCCAACCCGTTGTACTGCAAAGGCCGGCTTTTACAGAGGAAAGCCATCCAGGCTTTAAACCCTACTACAGTGTTGGGCCAAAAAGGTGAGATAAAGATTTCGCACCTCACCCCCCCATCCCCCTAGTGAGCAGCTGAATCAGCAAAAAATTTGGGAAATCCAAAAAGGTTTTCCCAAATTTCCGCCCCGTATCAAAAAAAAACAGTGAAATTAAAATGTGGAAACGCACAAATGCAAAAAATACCTATAAACAAACTTCCCCCTCACGCCTTCTATTTTTTGAAAGGGGGGGAAATTTGCTTTTTTTATAAATTGGGATATGAATGCAGCTAAATGACAAAAATGCAAAACTAGGGTAGGGACCCAAATTAAACACCATAAACAAAAAAAAGCTGCAGTGTAATCAATGGGGAGATGCACAAATGCAAATATCCCCTTAAAGCAAATTTTCATGCCTCTCATGCCCAATTAACCAGATTGCGGCATTAATAAAATGCCAGAGTGTGGTTGTCTGCCCTGACAACAAAATCGTGTGGCTGGAAAACAAAAAGGGAAAACCCTTATCTTGACTAGGCTATCTCTTGTAAAACCCGTAAGCCCTTTACATGAAAAAGTCATTGTGTGGGATTAAAGGATATGAACACCTTTGCACTAAATTTTTTTTATTGTTATTTGATTTCTAAAGGCAAAAACTAAGCCCCATTTTTTAAAAGTTTAAAAAAAAAAATCCCCCCTATTTGGCTGCTGTGGAGTTTGTTAAGTCCTTCACGTAGTCACACCCCGGCGTCTCTTTCCCCCCCCTTTTTTCCCTTTTGGCATTTACACCCAAAAACAATCCATCCCCCTGCAATCCCCCCCTTTGCAGTGAACCAAACGAAATTTTCCATCTACAGATTTGAGGTCCAACGCAAAGCAATTTTTTAGCTAGATACTTTTGGATGTGTTTTGTATGAATTTTCCCCATTTAAAAAATGGGAGTTTCGAAATCTTGGTCAAATCCTGGGCCCTTTGTTTGGCAAGATTGCATATGACCAGGTCAAAAACCACTCGTGTTTTTTTTAATAGAGTAAATTACTCATATCCCCGAAAAGGGGGGGTTTAAAAAAAAAACCATTTTTGAGAATCCCGGTTGACATCCACAAAAAAGGATGCATGAAAATGCACCCAGCTCTACCACTCGGGAATGGAAAAATTTTAGGGGATTGGTCTCTGAAAAGTGTTATGAAATGTCACTAGCCGTAAAGTTTTGCTTGGGACGCACCATAATGGTGTATGGAGACTAAAACATTTTTAAAATCCATGGGAAAATACAAAAGCTCAAGCTCTTGGATTTTATTTTTAAAATTTTTTTGTGAATTGTATGCAAAATTTTCTAACAAAATAGGCTTTAGCCCTCCACCCTGTGGCAGGGACTCAGTGGGCATGTGCCAGCCATGGCATCAGTTTCTTTTTTCAGTGTGCTGCCAAAAAAGTACAGTACATGACCGATTGGCCCCCCCAAAACCAAAAAAAAAAAAAAACCCCCCCCCCAAAAATTTTTTTAAAAAAAACCCCCAAACCCCCCCCCCCCCCTTTTTTTCCCCCCTTTCCCCCCCACCCCCAAACCAAAAAAAACCCAAAACCACCCCCACCCAAAAACCCCCCCAAAACCCCCCCATCCATCCCCAAAAAAAACCCCCCCCCCCCAAAAATTTTTTTTCCCCCAAATTTTCCCCCAAAAAACCCCCCCCCCAAAAAAAACCGACCCCCCCCCCCCCCCCCCCCAAAAATTTCCAAAACCCCCAAACCCCCCCCCCCGGAAAAAAAACCCCCAAACCCAAAATTTTCCCCAAAAAAAAAAACAAACCCCCCAAAAACCCCCCCAAAAAAAAACCCCCCCCCCCCGGGGGAAAAAAACCCCCCCCCCCCCCCCCCCCCAAAACCCAACCATCCCCTTTTTTCCCCCAAAACCCCCCCCCCCCCCAAAAAACCCAATTTTTCCCCCCCGCCCCCCCCCCCCCCCCCCCCCCCCTTTTTTTTTTTTTTGGGGGGCCCCCCTTTTCCCCCCCCACCCCCCCCCCCCCCCCCCAAAAAAAAATTTTCCCCCCCAAAACCCCCCCCCTTTTAAACCCCCGAAAAAACCCCCCCCCAACCCCCCCCCAAAAACCCCCCCCCCACCGGAAAAAAAAAAAAACCCCCCCCCCCCCCCCCCCCCCAAAAAACCCCCCCCCCCCCCTTTTTTTTTTTTTTTCCCCCCCCCCCCCCCCAAAAAAACCCCCCCCCACCCAAAAAAAAAAATTTTTTTCCCAAAAACCCCCCCCAAAAACCCCAAAAACCCCCGCCCCCCCCCAAAAAAAGCCCCCACCCCCCCCCCCAAAAAAAGGGGGCCCCCTTCCCCAAAACCCAAAAAACCCCCCCCCCCCAAAAAAAAAAAAACCCCCCCCCCCCCCCCCCCCCCTTTTTAGAAAAAAAAAAAAACCCCCCAAAAAAACAAAACCCCTTTAAACCCCCCCGGCCCCCCCCCCCCAAAAAAACCCCCACCCCCACCCCAAAAAACCCCCCCCCCCAAACCCCCCCCCCCCCCCCCCCCCCCCCCCCCCCCCCTTTTTTTCCCCCCCCCCCCAAAACCCCCCCCCCCAAAAACCCCCCCCCCTTTTCCCCCAAAACCCCCCCCCCCCCCAAAAAAAATTTTTCCCCCCAACCCCCCCCCAAACCCCCCCCCAAAACCCCAACCCCCCCCCAAATCCCCCAAATTTTTTTTCCCCCCAAAAACCCCCCCCCGGGGCCCCCCCCCAACTTTCCCCCCAAAAACCCCCCCCCCCCCCCCCTTCCCCCCCCCCCCTTTTCCCCCACCCCCCCCAAAAAAAAATTTAAATAAAAAAATTTTTCCCCCCCCCCCCCCCACCCTTAAAAAAAACCCCCCCCCCCCCCCCCCCCCAAAAAAATTTTTTCCCCCAAAACCCCCCCAAAAAATTTTTAAAAATTAAAAAAAAAAATTTTTTTCCCCCCCCCAAAAAAAAAAAAAACCCCCCCCCCCCGGGGGGGAAAAAAAGGGGGAAAATTTTTTAACCCACCCCCCGAACCCCCCAGGCCCCCCCCCCCCCCCCCTTCCCCCCCCCCCAAAAAATTTTTTTTTTTTCCCAAAACCCCCCCCCCCTTTTTTCCCCCTTTTTTTGGGGGCCCCCCCCAAAAAAAAATTTTTTTTCCCCCCCCCCCTTTTCCCCCTTTTTTGGGGCCAAATTTTTGGGTTTTTAAAAAAAAATTTTTTTTAAAAAAAAAATTTTTTTTAAAAAAACCTTTTTTTTTTTTAAAAAAAGGGGGTTAAATTTTGGGGGGGAAAAAAAACCCCCCCCCCAAAAAATTTTTTTTTGGGGGGAAAAAAATTTTTGGAAAAAAAGGGGAAAAAAAAAATTTAAAAAACCATTTTTTTTTTGGGGGAAAAACCCCGGATTTTTTAAAGGGAAAAACCCCCTAAACCCCCCCGGGGTTTTTCCCCGGGAAAATTTTTTGGGGAAAAGGGCCCCCCCCTTTTTCTTTTAAAACCTTTTTTTTTTTAAAAATACCCCCCGGGGCCCGGGGAAAACCCCCCTTTGTTTTTAAAACCTTTTTTTCCCCTTTCCCCCCCCTTTTTTTTTAAAAAGGGGGTTTTTTTTTTTTTAAATTATTTTAAAAAAATTAAAAAATTTTTTTTTTTAAAAAAAAAAAAAAACACCCCCCCAAAGAAAAAAAAAAAAACAAAAAAAACCCCCCCCAAAAAAAGGAAAAAAGGGTTTTTTTTTTTTTTAAAAAAAAATTTTTTAAATTTTTTTTTTTTTTCCCCCCCCTTTTTTTTTTTGTTGGGGTTTTGGGTTTTTTTTGGTTTTTCCCCCAAAAATTTTTTTTTTTTTAAAAAAAATTTTTTTTCCGGGAAAAAAAAATTTTTTTGTGGGGTTTTTTTTTTTTTTTTTTTTTTAATTCCCATTTTTTTTTTTGGGGGTTTTGGGGGTTTTTTTAAGCCTTTTTTTATTAAATTTTTTTTTTTAAAAATTTTTATTTTTTTTAAAATTTTTTTTAAAGGGGTTTTTTTTTTTTTAAAAAAAAAAAACCCAAAAAAAAATTTTGGGGGTTTCCCTTGGTTCCCCTTTTTTTCCCGGGGGTTTTTAAAAAAGGGGTTTTTTGGTTTTTTTTTTTGGGTTTTTTTTTTAAAAAAAAAAACCCCCCAAAAATTAAAAAAAAAACCCCCCGAAAAAAAAAAATTTTTTTTTTTAAAACCCAAACCCTTTTTTTTTTTTTCTTTTGTGGTTTTTTTTTTTTTTCCTTTTTTTTAAAAAAAAACCCTTTTTTTGGGGGGGTTTTTTTTAAAAATTAAAAAAAATTTTTTTTTTTTTGGGGAAAAAAAAGGGGTTTTTGAAAAAAAAAAAAAAACCTAAAAAAATTTTTTTTTTTTTTTTTTGGGGGTTTTTTTTTTAAAAAATTTTAAAATTTTTTTGGGGGGGGGGGCCCCCGGGGGCCCCTTTTTTTTAAAATTTTTTTCCTTTTTTTGGGGGTTTTTTTTTGGGGGGGGGGGGTTTTTTTTTTCATTTTTTTTGGGGGGAAATTTTTTTTTTTTTTTTTTTCCCCCCTTTTTCCCAACCCTTTTTTAAAAAAAAAAATTTTTTGGGGTTTTCCCCCCCGGGGGTTTTTTTTCCCCCCCCGGTTTTTTTTTTTTTTTTTTTTTCCCCAAAGGGGGGCCAAAACAGTTAGAAATTCCTTGCCGCCAACTCCTTTGTGCCCCCCCGGGTGGGCGGCGCTGGCGGGCCCTGATGTAGTTTTTTTACACATCCCCCCAAGGGACCGCTGCCTTTATCTAGGCTTTCAAAGCCAAAGTCACTTTTAAAAAAACCCCCCCAAGGGGTTGTGGGCCCAGTAGTTAAAAGGCGTTTGGTTTTGGCACAGACAATGTAACCCCTGCCCCCAAATTTGGGCACAAATGGAAAAAAAGGGAAACTTTTTTGGGGAGAGGTAACTATATTTTTTATTGCTTATCTGCCTAAAATTTCTGGGGTTTACCTATATACCCCTAGTTTTTGGGAACTTTGAAAAAGAAAAAGCAGGGAAAATTTAGTGGGCGGGCGCGCACGCCGCCGGGGGCAAAAATTTGATGGACACGCCCATCTTTTTGGTATGGGCCCGCCCCTTTAAAAAAGCCCCAAACCCCCCTCCCCCTAAATGCCAAAACGGCTTTTGGGAAGAAAACCAAGGGAGATGCCCTTATAAACCAGGTTAGTAGCCCCCATAACCAGGTAGTGCCCCCCTTAAAAGGGGTAGATGCCCCCCTTGTAAGGGCCCAAATTTGATGGCCCCCCCTTTTAGCCGGGAGAAACCAAAAATTTTTAGCCCGGAAAATGCCCCCCTTTTTTAGCCAGGTAGGTGGCCCCCCCATTGGGTTTGCCGGGAAAGGGGCCCCATTGTTAGAAGGTAGGGGCCCCCATTGTCACCGGGAGGTGCCCCCCATCGTTTTGCCCGGGAAGGGCCCCCTCTGTTTGCCCGGTGTGCCCCCCCTTTTTTTGCCGGTAGATGTCCCTCTGTTGCCCGGTAGATTTTCCCCTCTGTTGCCGGGGGGGGAAAATGGGGGGCCCCCCTGTTGCCAGGTAGTGCCCCTCTGTTGCCCCGGTTTTTGGGGGCCCCCCATCGTTTAGCCAGGTTTTTTGCCCCCATCTGTTTTCCAGGTAGTTTCCCCCTCTGTTAGCCAGGTAGTTTCCCCCCCTGTTAGCCCGGTTTGTGCCCCCATCTGTTAGCCAGGTAGGGCCCCCCCTTGTTAGCCCAAAAGGGGAGTGCCCCCTCTGTTGCCAGGTAGGGTTTCCCCCCTGTTGCCCCGGTAGGGGTCCCCCCCTGTTGCCAGGTAGTGTCCCCTTTTGTTTTCCAAAGGGAGTGCCCCCCCCTTTTTTGCCCCGGTTTGTGCCCCCATCTGTTTTGCCAGGTATGCCCCCTTTGGTTTCCAGGGGGAGTGCCCCCCTGTTTTCCAGGTATGCCCCCTCTGTTTTCCAGGGGAGTTGCCCTCTTTTGTTTAAACCCGGTAGTAGCCCCCCAAAAGCTAATAAAAAAATTTAAAAAATAAAAAACCAAAAAATTACCTTACCCCGGCTCCCCCCCCAGCCTTTTGGGCCGCTCCCCCGCCCGATCTCTTCAAACGGCGCAGGGGAAAGGGGAAAAGCCCCGCGCGTACCCCCCGCAGCCGCGCCCTTCCCTTTTTTCCCCCCCGGGGGCCGGGTTTACCTGTTTGTTTCGGGGGGCAACCCCACCGGCGCGGGACATACAGGGGGAGGGAGAGCGTCCCCCCCTGCCCTCCCGCACAAATGAACCGGGGGGCGGGGGGGGCAGCCCCCCCCCCCCGCTGCGGCCGGCTTTCAAACCCCCCTGTAGGAGCGGTTCCCCCCGGCGCAAAAAGTAGGGGCACCAGCCTATCCTTGCGCCCCGGTAATTTTAAAAGGGCCCCCGCCCCCATTTCCAAATCCCCCCCCGGGGGGGGGGGAGGGGGGGCCCAAATGGGGACCCCCCCCCCCCAAAAAAAGGGAGAGTTGGCATGTAAGCTATATACCCACCTACCTTTAGGGGGCCCGCTAAAATTTCCCACGTATCTAGTGGGGGCCCCTATATAGCCATATATCCAATGGGGCACCTATATACTTAAATACCTACTTGGTGCACCTATATACCGACCCTTTCCCATTTTTGGGGGGATCTATCTTTCCTAATTTGGGATCTATGTACTTTTTCCCCTTTAGAGGAACCTTTTACCTACTTAGGGGGACCTTATACTTTTCTTAACCCAATGTGGGGGAACCCAAAATTTTCTAGTATCCTTTTTTTTTTAAAATGAGGGGGCCCATTTCCCCCGCCCAAAATTTTTAAAGGGAAAAACCTTTTATGAGGGAAAAATTTAAAATTTTATTTCCTAAATTATAGGGTGTTTTTGAAACCTTTCCTTTTTTTAGGGGCCACTCATTTATTGCAAAAGTAAAGTTCATATACACCTTTTGCAAATTTGGGTTTCTTAAAAATTGTGGCACTTTAAAAATCCATTTGGCTACAAAACCTTTAATTTTGAGCAGCGAATAGTGATTAAGATTGCCTGTAGAACATTTTTATTTTTAATAATTTTTGTTTTTTTTCATTTTTGTAAATTTAATTTTGCAATTTTAGGTGTGTTTTTAATTTCAATGGGTTTCAATTTGAAAACCCTAAATTTTTCGGACTATAAGGCCACCCCGGGTTATAAGGCGCTTATCAATGGCGCCTGTCAAGTCTTTCTTGGTTCATAAAAAAAACATAGTTGCCAACTTTTTAAAAAGAAAAAGCAGGAAAATTTTTTGTGGGGGCGTGGGAAAAAAAATTCCCTGGACACGCCCACTTTTTCGGTAGGGGCCCCGCCCCTTTAAAAAAACCACCCCCCAAACCCCCTAAAATGCATAAAGGGGCCCTTTGGGAAAAAAGCCAGGTAGGGTGCCCTTATAGCCAGGGGTAAACCCCCCCTAAGCAGGGAGTGCCCCTTACAGGGAGGTAAAGCCCCCCTTGTAGCCAAGTAGATTCCCCCTCTGTAGCCAGGTAGGTGCCCCCCTGTGTTTGCCATGGAGGTGCCCCCCATTGTTGCCAGGTAGGTGCCCCCCTTTGTTGCCAGGTAGGTGCCCCATTGTTTTCCAGGTAGTGCCCCCTTTGTTGCCAGGTAGTGCCCCCATTGTGTGCCAGGTAGTGCCCCCATTGTTGCCAGGTCGTGCCCCCCTCTGTTGCCAGGTAGATGCCCCCTCTGTTGCCAGGTAGTGCCCCCATTGTTGCCAGGTAGTGCCCCCATTGTTGCCAGGTAGTGTCCCCTCTGTTGCCAGGTAGATGTCCCCTCTGTTGCCAGGTAGTGCCCCCATTGTTGCCAGGCAGAGCCCCCCCATATAGCTAATAAAAATAAAATAATAAAATCCACTTACCTCACTAGGCTCCTGCAGCACGGCCGCGCCGGACGATCTCCTCAGCGGCGCAGGGGGAAGTGAGAGCAGCCGCGCGTCAATCCCCTGCAGCCGCGCGGTCACTTCCCCTGCGCCGCTGACCTGTATGTGTGGCGCACACACCGGCGCCGGACATACAGGGGGGAGGAGGGGGGAACGATCCCTCCTGCCTCTTCCCTGCACAGCGAGACTCCGGGCGGGTTTGAAGCGGGCGCAGCGGCCGCTTCACCCGCCTGTAGGAGCGGCCCGGCGGCGCCAGAGTAGCGCACTAGCGCTACTCTGTCGCCGCGGCCATTTAAAGAACTCCCCCGGGAGGGCGGGAGGGGACCCCAAATAGCGGGACCCCCCCCGCCAAAAACGGGAGAGTTGGCATGTCTGTATATAAGGCGCACCGGATTGTAAGGCACGGCACATTAAATGAAACAAAGCTCAGACCGCAAGCCAAGCTTCATTCAACACTTTCACAATAAGGCCTCGTTCACACAGCTTATTTCTCCGCGGATTGGCGCCGTACTCCACGCCGGATTTGCGCTGCAGTACGGCGCCAACTCGGAGAAATTTAGGGGTAATTCCACTGCTCTCATAGAGAACAGTGGATTCCGTCGTTTCCTCCCGCTCGGCGAATCCGCCGCGGGGGGAGAAAGTGACATGCACATTATTTACGGCGCGGACGCGCCGTAAACAATGCATTGTCTATGGGGCCGGGAACGTATTTACGTCGGAAATCCAACGTGAATCAGTTCTGAAATCAGCTGCGTGAACATTGCCTTATTTCCGTATTTTTACGATCGGAAATCAGTTACAAATAAGTGTCACTAAATTAGCTGTAAATACGTTCTGAACAAAACCCAAGTGAAGAATTGATTCATATATAAGGCGCATCGGACTATAAGGCCGTGTTCACACGGCTTATTCACGGCGGATTTGTGAGTTGGATTGCGCTCGCAAATCCGGAGTGAATAAGGGGCGGGACAGGGGCGGGGCTCCCCGGCCCCATAGACTGTCATAATCTAACCGTAAATAATGTGCATGTCACTTTCTCACCCCGTCAACGGATTTGCCGAGCGGGGAGGAGCGACGGAATCCACTGTTCTCTATGAGAGCAGTGGATTACCGTAATTACTCCGACGGATTGGCGCCGTACTGCAGCGCAAATCTGGCGCGGAGTACGGCGCCAATCCGTGGAGAAATAAGCCGTGTGAACGAGGCCTAAGGCGCACTTTCGATTTCTGAGAAAATCATATGCTTTTATGTGCGCCTTATAGTCCGAAAAATACGGTAATTGGTTATGGTACCTCCTTTAAAAGGTCTAGATTGTGACGCTCTGATGTGCTTGACAAAGAGGGTGTACCCTGAAACATAGCAGGTTCAAAAACAATGGGCGACATGTTTTAAAAAAGAGGTCCGCCACCCCTTTTTTTAAAAAACCACATTAGAGGGAGTGTATATTTCCCCTAAAAGTATAAACCCTTATATGGGGAAAATACCCAAAAAAAGTGCGCAGCCCCAATCCGACATATTGTCCAATGTTTGAGAGAGGGGGTCAATGGACTCTGCGGGTAGACTCTTTTTCCCTCTTTAAAAGAAAGGGAGGGACAGTGTTCCCAAATAAAAAAAATTTTTTAGAGGGGTTTTCAAGAAAGGAATAAATTGAAAAAAAGAAGTGGGGCCATAGGTCGGGGGTAAAAAATTTTTTTTTGTAAAAAAATTTTTTGTACAAAAAAACCCAATAAAAAACACATTTGATAAACATTGTCTGAATTTGGCTTTGTTATGAAGCACCTGATTACATATTTTGGAGGGCCACTGTAACACATACTCTAGGAACCGCCCAGTAAAAGGAAAGAAAGAGTTAAGAAGCCCCCGTATTCACCAAAACCCACCCAAAAGCAATTCCCGGGTTTGCTCCCCCTGCGTGGCGGGTTTGTGTGACAAAAAAGGCAGCGGGGTACGGGAGGGAAAAGGCTAAGGTTCACCTGGCAGAAAGGTTAAAACCCTAACCACGTCACAAGCAAAAAGGGTTTCCCCGGGCGGGCAGAGAAATTCCCCAATAGAAAAGAGTCAAAACCCAAAATTTCCCCAGAACGCAGATAATGGAGCACCCTGTAGCACAGTAATGCCAATAATCTGGCAGTGAGTGCAGGAAGGAAGTCTCTAATAAAGCCCCAAGTGGCAGGAGATAGGAGGTCAGCGGTGTACTGGCCTTTTAAATGTTAAAGAGCCAGTATACACACCCAGCCCCCCGACAGGGGAACCCAGAAGCAAAAAAAAGGTGAGTAGCTGCGGCTCACACCCTTTGACGGCACTTATATCCCCAATCTACCTTTGGGGGGCTTATATACCTACCTACTGAGGGGGACTATACACCAACCTATTGGGGGGGGGCCTACAAAACCTACCTTAAAAGGGGGGAACCTATGTACCACTAAATGGGGGGGGGGTTTATTTTCCCAAACATCTACACCTTTTATCTAATTAATTTTGGGGTTTTGTAAACCGCTCCCCTTTTAATGGGTGATCTATATATCTACCTAATGGGGGTGCCTTTATACCTAATTACTGGGAGATCTATATAATATACTGTGGGGGATGTCACCCAGCCTTCCTGGGAATTGGATACCCTTTCTCCAGCACCCGGGGAAAGTTTTGGTGATGCCCATACCCCTTAGAAAAAGCTTTTCCAACTTTGGGAAAAATTTTTTTGGTTTTCTGTGGCTAATGGGGTGTCCCCCAAAAACTCTTTTTTGGAACTGGTTTAGCCAAAAGTGTATAGTGGATTGTTGGACTATGTCAGACCAATGTTGGTGCTGTCAATGAAAAATGTATTCCAGGATAATGATAATGAAAAAGGGATTCCACATTGTTCATTTCCAAAAAAAATTTTTTAATACTTTTAATAAACGCTTAAAAAAAAAACAAATTGGGAAAGGGAAAGGCTTTTGGATATTGGCCCTTTTCTTTTAAAAAAAAAATTACCCCCCTGAACTGTCCCAAAACCGCCCATCGAAAAAAAAGGGTCCACTTAGAGGGAAACCCAGCCTTTCCCTTTTTTCCCCTAATGCTTTGGGGGAAAAATTTTTTAAAAAGTAAGAGGGAGTTAGTGCCTCCGTTACTAACACTGGAATGAACATGGCACATCTGAAATTTCTTTTAAACTGCATATATATCCTTGAAAGAGGCTGAAAAAGAAAAAAAAAAACCCAAGGGGACGGTATAAAGGGCAGGGTAGTTTTAGGGTGGGCCCCCAAATCAACTTTTCCCGGTGGGCCTCAGAATCAACTTCACAGGTGGGCCCCCAGAATGAAATCTTACTGGTGGGCCCTAGTCACCCCTGTCTGATACTTGGGGCTGACTGGGGCAAAACACACTGCCAGTTAATGTCATTTAAAACCAAAACCGGGAAGTAACTCACTTTACTGAGGGCCCGGGACACTTGCATTCTATGAAGGTTTGGTCTAAGGAAGGAGCTCGGGGGGGGCTTTTTTTTTTTCTGCAAAATTTATTATCCCCCTAGCAAAATGACCCACCCTTTTCAATTAATAATTTTTTCACATTATGACATGTTTTTTTTATTTATCTTCACTTTTCCCGGAGCCCCTTTTTAAAGAAATAATTTCAAGGGCCATATGTCACGGACCCCCCTGCAAAACCTCCGCCCCCCGGGTTTCGCAGGCGCTTTCCGTGCTGCGGTCCCCAGCGGAGCCCCGCCCGAAATGGGGTTTCGGGGGTCCCTTTGTTCCAGTCCCCGCCGGGTTTTATTAAAGGGGGCCCGGGGCCCCCTGCTCAGTCAGTCCCGCTCCCGGCACGGGGGCTCCCCCCCCCAGGGCTCGTGGGCCCGGGCTTTTTAAAATTTTTTAAAAAGGGGGCGTGCCCCTGGAAATTTGGAGTTTTGGGCCGGGCACTGTTTCCTATTTGGGTTTGGGGCCCCTTTCCTGCCGGCCCTCGCCGGTTTCCTTAGTGTGTTTTACCTCTGGAGAAAGGGGCCCCAACCCTTTTTCCTTGCCCTATCCTTGTGCCGTCCCCCTTGCCTACGTTTTTTCGCCCCAGGGGAATCTTCCCCCCCTGCCCTGACCTTTTGCCTTTCCCACGTTTACGATCAGACCGCCTGTCCTGACCTTCTGCCTGTCCACTTTTTACGATCCAGAGCCGCCTGTCTGACCTTCTGCCTTTTCCCCGACAAACAAGCTTCCCTTTAAAACAAATTGCCCCTTTGGGGCCCCCAAACCGCGGGCAAGCCCCGCCAGTGTAAACAAACCTGGTAGCCCCCCCGGGCCGCAGAAATTCCCTTTCCCGTTTTTGGGGGAAGGTTTCTGGAAATACCGGGACCTTTTTAAATTTTCCGTTCCCCGGGGCTTTTGGGCTTCCCCCTTTGGGCCTTGCGGTGGTCCAGGGGAAACCCAACAAACCCCGTCCTTTTACAGTAGGACCCGGGCCCAAATGGATCCCGCCAAGGTTTCTTTGCCAAGTGTCCGCCAGAAATTTCCCCCGTTGGGGCCCAACCCATCCAAAACTGGCGCAGCAAAGGAAAACAGCTGGGAAAAATTCTCCTTCGGGCAGCATTTAAACGCCACTCGAAACGCTTCGGCTGCAGGGTTTTTTCCCGGGGCCCTTTTGCTCCATTTTCGGCCCCAAAAGCTCCGTTTTCCATCCCGACTAATTTTTGAGGGGGTTTTTCAAGGTTTGCGGGGGCTTCATCCCCCAGTGCCCCCCTGCATTTGGAACCCAAAAGGCAGGTTTAAAGTTTCCATCAGAAAGATCCAAGGTGGCCTTCGTGGTAAAGTCCCCTCCCCGGTAAAGCCCGGGCCGGGGAAATTTTCCTCTGTGGGCCCGAGGTAAACCAAAATTTAAGGGCCCGGACCTAGCGACATTTTACTTGAGTTCCGGAGTGTTTTCCCGGGAAACCCTGCCTTTTGAAATCGTCTCCCCGAAATCGCCCTTTTTGAACCGGCACAAGGGAACTCCTCCGTGGGAGATACCCCCGGAAATTTCCCACACTGGGAATCGGACCTACCCTTTGGAAACGATGCAGCATTATGCCCCATTTTCAAAAAAGGCCTCTCCGGGCCCAATCAAGGAGCACCCGCCGCCCAGGACCTTCCGCCTTTTTTAAGCGAGCTAATCCCCCTGGCTAACGGGAAATTTGACATCCGATTCGCAAAAAGGCCGTGGGGAAAGCTCCGCCAAGAGCAAAAACCCAGCCCATACACGCCGTCCATCTCATCTTGAACCGGTGTTTCTACAGCCCCCACCGCCTCCCCCCAAACCACCCGGGGAAGAGCCATGCAAGTGGATAGAGCCCACCTTTTCCCCCCGCAAAACTTTAAACCCAAAGGGGTAAAGAAAAACCCATGTCTCTACTGCGGCAGCCCTGATCATTTCCCCCGTTGTTGTTGCTTCCGCCCCAGGCGACCAGGGAGGGGGGGGGGGGGGGGGGGGGGGGGGAAAAGGGGACACCTAGGCTACTGGGAGAAGCATCCCTAAGCCCGGTTTAGCCCTCTCCCCCCCCTGAACATTTTTTGGTCCTGATGGGCCCCTGGGAAACCGGTACCCCCATTTCCCCAAATTTTCCCGATTCTTGGAATCCCGGGCCGCTGGAAACTTCCTGGACCTGCCCCGGTGTTCAAACCTGCCCTTCCCCTGGTTCCCCTTTTGGGACCGTCTGTCCAATTTTTCCCCGCAAATGGAGAGAACCGCCGTGACCCCGTCCGTTTTTTCCGTAAATTAGCCATTGTCCCTCCAAATAGGGGCACTTCACAAAGAAAGACTATTTGTTCAAAATTTTTACCCCGGGGCTTTTTTCGGCCCCTCCTAATGGGGTTTCCATTGGGTGCGCCCATGCCCCCGGGGCTTGACGGCAGACGGGCGAGGTCTTGCGAAGGGGTTTAGAGTGTGGTTTTCCCCTGTTTTGGGACACCTCGCCCGGTGGCCCGCCGCTTTTAAAAGGTACCAACTAACCCTGCGGGGCCCTTCCCCCACCTAAACTGGGGTATGCTGATGTCTTTCCAGAAGAGGGAGAGGGCCCCGCCCCCCACATCCCTTTTAAATTGGTTTGATTGACCCCATTTCCCGGTAACCCAAACCCCCTTCGGGGCAGGTCTAAACCCCCTTTTCCGTTCCGGAGGGCCAAAGGCCCCTGTCCAAGTAAATTCGGAGAATTTTCCCAAAGGGGGTTTTTTCGGAAGGGGGGCCTCGGAAGTCCCCTTCTTTCCCCGGGGGACAGGATTCTTCTTGTGGAAAAGAAGGACGGGTTCCTTTTCGACCCCCGCATTGTTTCCGGGGTTTGAATAAGATCACGGGGGAAAAATCGGTACCCCTACCGGATCACAGAGTTATTTGATGTCTGCAGGGCGCAAGGGTTTTTTTTTTTTTCCAATTTTTATCTAAGAGGGCCTTCAATTTGGTCCGAATCACAAGGGCGGGGTTTAATTTTGGGAAAAGGCCTTCAAAAACCGGGACGGCCCCCCTTCCCAGTACCTGGTTTAAAGCCCTTTGGAAAATGTGAAAAAGCGGCCTGCCCCTCTTTCCCGGAGCTCGTTTTAAAGACATTTTCAGGGAAACTTCTCTACACCTGCGTAGTGGGCTAAACTGGACATATTTTTGGGGTTTCTCGTCTGACCTCCGGACCCAAACCCTTGCATTTTCCGTAGGGGTTTTAAGCGGTCCGAATAATTTACCTGTAAAGCCAAGCTGGAAAAAGTGCCTCTTCCACCAAACCAGCCTTCCCTTTCCCGAGGGACAATTTTTTCTATCAGGGGCCCACAGATGGATCCAGCAAAAACTGTCCCCGGGCCCTGTTTCTGTGGCCACGCCCAGTCGGTTTGCGTGCCTTTCAGCGTTTTTTTTGGGGTTCTGTAACTATTATCGCCAATTTATTCCCCACTTTTCTACGCGAGTGGCTCCCATAGTGGCTCCCCCTAAAAAACCCTAACCCAACCCCCCCCACTGGCCCTCCAAGCGAGGAGGCATTCGCCCAAAGCTCAAAATTTTGCCTTTTCCTCAGGAAACGTTTCCCCTTTGCGGCCGGACCCCGCGAAAACCCTTCACCCTTGGGAAATGGATTTCCTCGGGCCGGGGGGTCGGAGCCATCCCCTTTTGCCCAAAAAGGGGCCCCCGGGCAAGAAACCCAACGTGTGGCTTCTTTTCCAAGACGGTTTCTCCCCCGGGCCCAAAGAAAACTACACGATAGGCGACCGTGGGGGGTTGTGGCCCTCAAGGGTGGCTTTGGGGAAAATGGCGTACCTTTGGAGGGAGCTCGCCATCCCCCCTGAAACTATTCGGACCACAAAAACCTTTAATACCTCCAGACGGCTCAGCGACTTAACCCCCCAGGCTAGGTTTTGGGCGCCCTTTTTTCTCCCGGTTCGACTACCAGATTTTACTTTTCCCGGGCCCCTGGAGAAAAAACATTTAAGGCGGAAAACCCTTTCCCGGGCTTCTGACGTGGTGGGGAGGGGTTTTTCCCAGAGATAAAAAATTTTTCCCGAACCCTTTTTTTCTCTGCTCCAGTTGACCCCCCCGGAAGGTTCCCCAGGGAGGACCCCAGAAAGCCCTGCTCTCCGCAAACGCATCCTGAAAGGGGCCAAATTTTTTCTTCGGTGGCCGGGCATCCCGGCGCTCGTAAGACGTTCCTTTTGATATCCCGGTTCTTAAAGGTTTGGGCCCGAGCCTTTGGGCAAGGATGTCAAGGATTTGTTCAGGCCTGTAAATCCTTTTGGGCCCCCAACAAGATGCCCTTTCACAAGCCGCCCGGGCCCACTTTAACCCCCTACCCATTCCGGGCGAAAACCCGGACCAACTTGCGATTGGGCTTTTAAAAACCCATCTCCCCCCCTTCGGCTGGGAACACCGTCATTTGGGTTTACTAATGATTGGGTTACCCCAAGATGGGGCATTTTGTCCCCCTGGGCCCGGGGCCTTTGGGGCCCCCCCCGGCCCAAAAACCCCTTGGGGGAGCTTTTTTTCCCAAAAATGTGTTCCCTCTGCAAAGGGCTTTCCCCCCAGCAAAACGTCTGGAACGGGGATTCCGTTTGGGCTCCCCAAATTCTGGCGTGCCCTGGTTTTTCCCAAAATCCAGGTGAAGCTCGACTTTTCGTTCTGCTTTCCCCCCTCAGAAAAAATGGCCACAGTGGAAGAGTAAACCAGGTCTTGGGGGGGTTTTTCTACGCCACTTTGTTTCAGCCCCAAAACGGGTTGGTCCCCAAATTGTTGCCATGGGGGGAGTTCTCGTACAACTCCCCAGACTTTAGAACCCCCCATTTTGGGTTCCCCCCTTCTACATTGTATACGGTCTGCATCCCCGCCCACCCTCCCTCTGGCATCTCCCTTTCCCAGGGTTTTGCGGCGGAGCACTGGTTCAGGACATAAAGGGCCATCTGGTCCCAGACCCCCCCAATCTCGCCCCGCGCTTCCCCCAGCGCCCCGGGAAAACCCAAACCCACAAAGGAAGAAGTCCCCCCCTGCTTTCCCCAGGGGAAAAGGTGTGGCCCGTCGGCCCCGATATGTCCGCTTAAGATGCCCCCCTACCCAAAATTGGGGGCCCCCCCTTCCTGGGACCCCTTTGAGGTTAAACAAATCGCATTAAAAACGGGTTTTTTACCAAAAATCCGGCTCCCTCCCACCATGAAAAATTCCTAACTCATTCCCCGTTTTCCCCTACTAAAAAAACCCCGGGGCCTTAAACCCCTTTTTTTCTCTGAAGTTATCCCTCCTCCACCCATAACGATTCTTCCCAAAGTCTTTGAAGTCAAGGAGATCCTGCGTTTTAGGAGAACTAGAGGGAAACGGTACTTTTGGTAGGAAATGGAAGGGGTTTTTGGGCCTGAAAAAGAGGGCTTGGGAGCCGGAAAAGGGGAAAATCCTGAAACCGAAACTCATCCAGAGATTTTTTTTCGAAACCGTAAGAGAGGGGGGCCCAAAGGGGGCGGGCCCAAGGGGGGGGGGGGGCTGTCAAAGGGGCCCCCGCGACCTCCGTTCCCGGGGGGCGGCGCGTCCTGCTGCGGCTCCCCGCCCGGGGCCCCTTCCCCCCCACGTCGGGTTCGGGGTCCGCCCCTTTTTCCCAGTCCCCCGGGGCCCCTTTTTACTTACCCCCGGGGCGCTCCTGCTCAGTCAGTCCAGTCTCCCGGCGGGGGGCTCCCCCCCCTAGGGGCCGCGGCCCCCCCCGTTTGAAAATTTTAAAAGGGGGATGCGCCGGTAATTGGGGTTTTTGCCGGGCATGTCCTAAATTTTTGGGTTTGGGCCCCTTTTCCGCCGGCCCTCGCCGGAACCTTAGTGTGTTTTACCTCTGGAGAAAGCGTTCCTAGCCCGTCTTGGCTATCCGGGGTGCCGTACCCCTTTTTCCTACATTTTTAAACGACCCCGAATTTTTCCGTCTGCCCTGACCTTTTTGCCCGTCCCCCGGGTTTTCGATCCAAGCCCCCTTCCTGCCCTTTGCCTGTTTCCCGGGCCTTCTTTCCTGTCCCCGGCTACGAGCTTTCCCGAAGAAATTTTTTTCTACGTCTAAACCCCTTTGGGCCCCCCCCGGGAGGGAAGGGCCCCCCAGTGGAAAAAGACCCGGTTAAAAATCCCGGCCCCAAACAAGTCCATCCCCCTTTGCGGGGGCCCTTTGGGGAATACCGGGACCTACTTTTGATTCCGTTCCCTGGCGTGGGCATCCAAACCCCGGGCCCGCGGGGGTCCACGGATCCACTAAACCCCTCCCTTTTCATCATCTGACATAGTTTAAAACCAAACCGATGGGAGTCCAAAAAGGGGGAAAACCCCCGTAGAAAAATAGAAAAAACTACCCAAAAAACATGACAGAATGGGAAAAGCTTTTTTTGCAAAACCCCCTTGAAGAATTTTTTTTGATCTTTCTGGTGGGGCATTTTGGGTGGACTTTTAGGCCACTGTAAACATATTTAAACAAACCACAACCCAAAATTTTTTCCCCGGTGATCCTTTGGGGGGACGGCCAAAAGTATAAAAAAACCATAGGGGGGGTTCCCTCTTTTCTCCCCCAGGAGATGTGCCTGTAAGCCGCACAGGACCTGTGTACAACTGGCAATCATTATGTGGTGGTCGTATATGGTCATGGTCTGGCAGTATTATTTGGTCCTTAGGTATGTTTGGGGTTTGGGATAGTCCGGGTTTTGGGGGGATTTTTTTACAAACATTAATAATGGGGTATTTGCTCCATTAAGGTGTATTATTTTGGGTGGGAAATGGGTGTTTTGCCCTAAATAGGTACGTAGAAGCCAGGGCTGTGCATAGCAACCAGTTGGCACCTATCAGGGGAATCAAAGGTCTGTAGCTATAGCAACCTAGGAACGATGCAGCCCTACAAAGGGATATCTAGGAATAGGTAGGACACTTTAATGGACACAAAGCAAGTGACTTGTTTTCGAAGATCTTTAACTAATAAGCAAACCTTGAGTAGACTACCCCTTTAAACCTCTTCATGGAAGAGGAAAAATCAAAACCTTTTTCTGCCTCAATGCCCTAAAAAAGCTAAAATTTTTCGACAATTTTGTCAAGGGCCCGGAACAGCCCTTTTCATGTAACATGTTTTTAATCGGGTTCAGTCAAAAAAATTCAAATATTTTTTTTTTTTCACTTCCAAACCCTTTGGGCCTTTACACGGCAGTGGACAAATTTCGGGCCCGGGATTTTTCCTTTTCTTCCCCCGGGCCGGGGGGGGGCGGCTTTTCTCCGCGATGAGCAGAGAACACCCTCCCATTGAGATGCACATGTTCTGTCCGGAACCCGGACGAAGAATGTTTATGTTCAATTTTTTTGTTCCGGGCCGCCGGGACAAAACCGCCCGGGGGGAAAACCCGTGCAGTGGGGGGTGCGGACGGGTTTTCCATAAGCAAAATTGTCTCATTTTTTGGTTTTGGTTTTTCAGGCGGTCTGAAAAAAAACCCCCCTGAAAACCCGTGGCGGTGGGGACATGC
Source organism: Phyllomedusa bahiana (assembly GCA_025379985.1). NCBI lineage: Eukaryota > Metazoa > Chordata > Amphibia > Anura > Hylidae > Phyllomedusa > Phyllomedusa bahiana. The sequence goes on from JAODAL010038782.1 coordinate 25,207, forward strand.
CCATTTAAGGTTCCTATTTACCCGGCTAGCGGTTTGGGAATCAATTCAAATTTCCCCTCCCCCACATGCTCTGTTTTTTGAATATGGGGAGAAATTGGGAAAAAGAAATTTTGGGGCAGAATTGTTGCATTCTGGACCGAAATCTGTATGGGTACTGCACAGAAATGCATTCCATTATGTGTCATGAAACTCCGCTCCTTAGCTTAGCTCTGTGTAGGTTTTGAGCAGAATAAGTGACATGACCCTTATTCTGAGAACTGTTTGAACGGACACTATGTTGGCAGACAGAACATAACTGAGCAGGGTCAGGAGAATACATGGTGAGCGCTATAAAAATGACTACCCCAAAAAATGCTGAATTTTTAACAATACCCCCCAAAAATGTATGAAAGTTTCTCAATATAAAGTGCCCCCATAATATTAATTAAAAATAAAGTCATCCCCACAAAAACTGTTGATGGGGAAAAAAACGTTGGCTATAAACCTGGGACAAGATATTCTTTTTCCCCAGGGGAAATAAGGGTTTTACACCCCCAATGGAAAATCCAGCCCAACCATACCTTTTTTCCCCCTTTTATGCCAGGATAGGAGAACCTTAAGGGGTTTCCTACCTTTGCTTAACCGTCCTCCTGGCCCTAATAGAAACACAGTGATGCAAAAAAACAAAAAATCACTGTGTCATCACAGCCCACAATAGTGGTGTACTCAATGGGTTAACATTCTGAAGCTCTGTACAGAGAACATCTCATGCTCATCAATACAATTTTCTGTAAGACCTTGACATAAACTGCATTCTTTCATTTTATTGCAGAAAGCTGCACACGTTTATTACATTTCTTTATTGTCTCTTTTAGGCTTTGTCAGTCGTCCCAGAAGACAAATGTGGTTTTACATTATGCAGTCTTTATTCTGACTAGAAGGATGAAGATTCCTAAAATTCTTTTACTGAAACAGCCTTTGGATCTTTGAGAAACCAGTAACTAGGAGCCACATACAACACGAAGTATACAGTTACAGCTTCCTATTTAAAGAGCTGGATAGGTAAAATCCAGAGAAATACGTCATGTGCAGAAAATCATTTGTCCATTTGTATAAGGCTGACAAACCGTTTGAGAAGGTTATTGTACAACCAGACTATAGTGCATAGAGTTTATTATGTATTGATAGGGATTATTGATTCATATTTCAGCAAATGGAAACAAAGCCATTTAATTAATATTTCCTTGAAGCTAAACCTTGACCCCAGAAAAAAGAAAAAAAGAAAAAAAACGGAGGGGAGAATGATTGTGCACTTGGAATTATGAGTATGCCTCAGAAACAGGCAAAATCATGCCGGCATTGTCTACTGCAGATTCACCCAATGTAAGACTAGCCTATGGAAGCCTGTTAATAAGGAGCATTTATTAATTTGTTGTCAGTAATATAACATTTGCTTACCCGGGGGGATCCCATATACCTACCTACATACTTGAAGATTAATATACCTACCAACCTACTAGGAGACCCTATGCACCTACCAACATACTATGAGACCTATATAACTATCTATCAAAGGTACCTATATACCTACCTACTAATGGGACTTATATACCTACCTACTAGGGAGCTATATACACCTACCTATCTACTGAGGAGACCCATATACCTACCTACTGGGGGGGTCTATATACCTACCTAATGGGGGCCTATATAGGAATTATGGGTGACTCCCCACAACCACAGCAGGCATCCGGCTTTCTTATCATAGGAAAGTGGGTCACTGTGGGGGATGGAGCGTCACCAAGCTTTCCTATACAATCCCCCATTAGGTAGAGAGGTATATAACCCTCACCACCACCAGAAGGTAGGTAGGTATATACTGTAGGTTTTGTAAAAGTGAGGATTTTAAAAAGTTTGTGTGGCAAATTCCACAAAGATGAGTCGTGGCCACGAGAAGTCATCATGGTGGTCTGGGTTGGATGGAGAAGAAAAAGGAAAGTGAATAACTCTCATCAGAAGACGTCACCTCTGAGTCACTGGATGTAACTGCAGTGTAATCACTTATATGTCTGCAGAGTGTCTGTACAGAACTGCTACCTACCACTATCTGGTCACTGTATGGCAGAAATATATGTCTGCAGAGAACTGTGTAACGGGTATCTACACTTGTTAACTGTACAGGGGTAATTATATCTGCGACCCTTTGTACTACAAAATACCCACATGAGGTGTGTCGCATTATTTTCCCATGCTCTGGCAGTATATTGGTCTTAATTTATTAATATTTGGATTCTTGGTATTGTAGAGGTTTTTTTTTTACTAATAATCATACATATAGTGTAAAGGTGTATTATTTGGTGACTGTTATTTATAAGGTATAACACTATCATACGTAGGTGAGCGGTTTTGAAAAGCAAATTTGTCAGTGCTGATTTTCAATGTACAGTTTACTGTTTATGGGATTGACGGTATCTATATGGAATGCTCGTAAAATTAGCGACAGCAGCATATCTTTTTTTCCTCTATAAAAAAAAATATGTTACAGTTCACGATGTGATGCAAAAAATACTGTGTGAACCGAGCCCTATTGAGTAAAATGTAACACAGATGTCAGGACTGCCCTACTGGTCCTTAAAGGATTCTGTTTCAGCCAGGGTGCGGCTTGGTGCTTGATGAGTTAAGCACTTGAGCCAATCTCTTGCTGGGGCGTGGTATTTAAACCCCTTCCTGTCAACCTAGCCCTGCTGGTGATTCCTTTAGTATCCTGTCTGGTTGTGCTCTGCTGTATCGTTTTGCTGGTTCTCGGATTTTGACTTGTCTTCTGGTTACTCTCCAGCTCTGTCCCTTTCTAATTCACATTCTTCTGGTTTGACCTCTGCCCATATGACTATTCCTATATGCTTTCTGTGGCATCTGTTTCTTGTTTGTCGTACTTTTGTCTTCTGTCTGTTTGGCACACGTTTTACTAGGTACAGCGCAGGAAGAGGAACGAGCGCGGGGTCGTCCTTTTCAGGGCAGTTGCCCTACTTAGGCAGGGTAAGCCAGCTTGAGACTAGGGCCCCGGTTACAGAATCACCAGCCACTATTTTTTCCTTCTACCATGGAACCAAAAAAGACATTAGTGGACCAGATAAATGGGCTTACGCAACTGGTCCAGGATCTTGCTCAAAGGGTCCAGATGCAGGAATCTACATCCTCCTGGGTTGCCATATCTGTATAAACCCCTGTGGAATCCAAGCTCAACCCGCCAGACTATTTCTCTAGTAACCGCAGTGCTTTTGTAACTTTCTGAGAGAGTTGCAGGTTGTACTTCTGGCTCAGGCCCCAGTCCTCTGGATCTGAGGAGCAACATGTGGGGTTCATCATTTCTTTATTCCAGGGTACCCCACAAGCTTGAGCTTTCTCCTTAAAACCGCGTTCTCCCGACCTCCTCTCCGTTGATTCATTTTTTCAGGCCTTGGGACTCCTATATGATGAACCAGACGTCAGTTCAGTAGCTGAAACCAATCTCATATCACTCTATCAGGGATGGCGACCAGTGGAAGACTACTGCTCCGAGTACAGATGCTGGTCGGGACCCTCACAGTGGAACGACCCAGCAATTCAGTGTCTTTTTCAGCAAGGTCTGTCTTAGACTCCAATGACCTTTTGATTGGTTACCCACAACCTAAAGGCCTGTAAGAGTTTATGACCCTGACTATTCGGCTTGACCGTAACCTCCACGATCGTCAAAAGGAACAGCTTGAGGTACCTGCTTCCCCCTCCATATCCAACAGGGTGTCAAGATTATCGGGAAAAAAGGGCAGCTGGGATTACAGTTTTCCCAAAACCGTAAAGCCTTCAAGAAAGAAGGGATCGTTTTTTTGTGTACAGCACCCACCTTCCAAAAATGTGGCAAGTGTCTGGTTTTTGGAAAACTCCAGCACCTAGGCGACTCAGGGGAAGGTCACATAGACAGTCAGAAATTTCCCAGTATGTCTCAAAAAGTCATTTTGCCTGTCTGCATTTTGTATAACAGCCACGGTCTTTCTGGTAATATGTTTCTTGAATGCATGTGTTGCCAGTGTGTTGGGTATTCCGTTGCTGTCTCTTGGGACCCCTGTTAATGTGGTTGCTATAGATAATAGTACTTTGACAGAGGGGGTGTACTAAGTTCTATATCCTTTGGTTAATTTAAATAGGGGCCTTGCATTCTGATTAATTTTCCCCCTTTTTACTTTTATAACCTACCCCCCAATATTTTTTTGGGGTTCCCTGGTTACAGACTCACAAACCCCGTAAAACATGGGAAAAAATTTTATATTTTGAAATGGACCCGAAGGATCTTGACCCTTTTTTAACTCTTTCCTTGTCCTCTATTTCCTCCATAATCTGTCCGTATAAATTTACCAAAATTTTTCAGATGTATTTTTTGAGCAGACTGTGAATTGCCCTTTCCCCCTCAGGCTTATACTGACTATCAGTTACTTCCGAACGTTACATTTCCCAAGGGGCGCCTTGATAATCCGTCTGCACCTGAGAGGAAGGCTATGAAGGAGTATGTTCCAGAGAGTCGCCGCAAGGGTCTGTCTTCTCCTGGGGGTTTTTTTTTCTTGTAAAAAGGATGGGGTCCAGGGCCCTTTTAAAAGACTTTCGGGAATTGAATAAAATTACGGTTAAAATCAGTAAAACCTTTCCCCCCTTATCCAGATCTCTTCAGTCAGATACTGGAGCTACCTATTTTCCCAAAATTTGCCTAGGGGGCCCATAATTTAATTCTCATCCGTAAGGGAGATGAGTGGAAAATTGCATTAAATTCCCCTGATGCCTTTTGGCTTAACCCCTAACCGCCAGAGCCAGTTTTGGCCTCTCTGACAGAGCCCCTTTTTTAAAATCTTCCAAAGGTTTTACTTTATTAGAATAACTTTTGACACTTTAACCCTTTCCCTGTGTTCAGAGATTTTTTCTCGTGACACATTGTGCTTTTAAAAATAAGACATTTTGATTCAAAAAATCCTTGTTTATTTTTGAAAAATATCCAAAGTAACAGTGAAAAAATTAGAAAAATTTAACCATTTTCAAACTTCAAAAATTATTCTGCGTGTAAGGCCACTAGATCTTCCACTCAAATAGCTAAACTAGCACTACCAAATGCCCTACTGTAGGTTGTCATCTTTTTTAAATGTCTATTTTTTATTTATGACATTAGTGGGGCTAGAAATTTAGTAGTAATTTTCAATTTTTAAGAAAATTTGCAATATACATGTTTTTCTTTAGGTGACCGAGTCCAGTTCTAAACGTGATATTTATCTGGCCTGCTTATGTTAGATCCCACCCATAAATGACCATCATCTAAGAAACTACACCCCTTAAAATATTCAAAACAAGCATGTAAGAAGTTTATTCTCCCATTAGGTGTTTCACAGAATAAAGCAAATTGGAGGTAAATTTAAAATTTCACTTTTTTCTGCAGATATCATATTTCAGCCATTCTATTCACAAGATCTCAGTAGATGTTATCAGGGAAATGCAACTTAATATTGATTCCCCAGATTCTAACTGTTTTCAGAGATATCCTCATATGTGTGCCCTAGTGTGCTAGTTTGGGTACCTGCGCCACAAGCCCCAAATAGGAGTAGAGCACCTACCGGACTCTTGGGTTCTCAATTTTCATTACAATTTTATTTAGGCGCCATTTCAGATTGTCCGGACACCCTATGGTGCCTAACACTTAATAAACCACCCCTAAAAGACCCCATATTAGGAGACTATACACCCCCTTAAGTAATATATCCAGGGGTGTAGTGATATATTAACTCCCCACAGGTGTTTCACAAAATTTTTTAGTGTTAGTCTGGAAATGCATTTTTTTTTCCCAACAATCTGCAATTTTAAGCTGAAAAGTGTGAATTTGTTACAGGAATCCTGTATAAAAAAGCATCCCAAATTCTGTTAAGCAAATTCTTTCTTCCAAGTTCGGCAATACTTACATGTGGGTGTAAACTGCTCTGTATTTGGGGCGCATGCAGGGCATACAATTGGAGGAGCGCTAATTTTGCTTTTGAAATGCAGATTACGTGGGGTCATGTCGCATTTGCAAAGCCCCCAAAGTAACCAGAACAGGTGTAAACCTTCCAAAAGTCGCCCCATTTTTGATTCACAACTCCTCAGGGATCTCAATCTAGGGTTTACTGTTAATGTTTAGGTGTAACAGGTGGTCTATAGTATTTTTATTAGTATTGGGCAAGATGGAAAATTGGGGGTAAAAACGCAGTCCGCCATTGTTGTTTTTTGGGCTATCATTTTACAGTGTTCCGCCGAACGGATAAATGACAGGAAAGCTTTACTGTGGGGGTCCGGTACACATTGCAAATGAAATATATTTTATAATAGATTATTATGTTTTATTAATTTTTACCCAATAGAATTATGGTGCTATAAAAATTGCTATTTTTTCAGTTGTGCCTATTCTGACAGCCATAACTTTTTTATTTTTCTTGCACGGAGCTGAAATATGTGCTTGTTTTTTGCGGGATGATTCTACTTTTCTATTAGTATCATTAAGCGGGTGCATATCATGACCTCTTCTGATCCACATTTTATTAAGGTTTTTGTGGAGGCATTTCTTGAACAAAATACAGCATTCCCGGTAATGTATTTTTTATTTTTACAGCGGTCACCGTGCGGTATAAAGACATGCAATTTTACTCAGCAGGTCGAATACATATTACAAAACTGATGCCCAATTTGAGTATTTTTTATAGGTTTTACGCTTTTACACAATAAAAACACTTTTATTCAAAAAGGAAACACATTTTTTTGCATCGCCATAGTCTGAGACATAACTTTTTTTAATTTTTTTTCGGTGAAACGGAGCGTGTTGGGACTTTTTTTGCGGGATGAGTGAATGTTTTTCATTGGTATCATTTTTGGGGGACAACACTTTTTTGTGATCAGATTTAACAATCCCTTTTTGGAAGATAGGATTGAAGAAAAAAATACTGCAATCCTAGTCAGTGTTTTTTATTTTTAACAGCGTCGTCATTGCCCAGTACGTGACAATTTAGATTTACTCTCTGCGTCAATACGATTACACGGCATTCCCAATTCTATATAGTTTTTTTATTTTGAAGCAACTTAAAAAAAAAAAAAGTGTATATTGTGTAACACAATATTTATGCATTGCTGTCTTCTGAGGAGCCATCAACTTATTTATTGTATTTCCTGTAATACATATCTGTGTAAGGACAAGTTTTTCGGGTCGAATGGACGTTTTAATTGTACAACTTTGGAGGGAGAAGAGAGGTGATGGTAGAGCTGGGGTAGTAAGCGAGGAGGTTTATACCATCTTTATAGTGCTGCGGGATGAACACAAAAGCGCCATCTGTTACTGTTTTTTTTTTTTTTTTACAGTGTTCACCCTTGCGTTAATTAATGTGACAGATCTTATAGGAGCAGGTCGTTACGCACTGCGTCGATACCAATATGGGTACTTTATTTATTTCTTTGATTCTTTTTTGGCGGGTGATTGGCATTTGTTAACATGGGAAAAGGGCTGGTTACTTGTTTTAATCTTTATTTTTTTGTGATTGTGTGTTACTTTTTATTTTCCCGTTCTTTTCTTCTTCTTTAAACATTTATTTATACATTTTTACACTTATTTTTTACTTTTTCCTTCTAACAGCAATCATCAGATTGCTGTTAGAAGGAAGGCCAGTACACAGTATTGTGCGATGAACTGCACAATTCGGTTCTTTACGGGCACACAGGGATTGCGGGAACTAACCAGGCGCATTACAGAGTGCCCGCGGCACCTTGTATTGCGCCTGATTTTGGGGGGTGTGCTGGAGACGTGGCGCACTAGAACCGTACGAAGCTACATGAATCTATAGCTTCAGTACAGCAAATCAGCGCATTACTGCTGAACCATGTAAAATCACTTTAAAAGTGGTTAACCTGAGCCTGAAGTGTCGTTTCTGCACTAGAATGCACCTAATTTATGACCCGCAGTAGACTGTTCATGCCCAGCCTGCTGTTTAGACTCTAGCCAAGCAACATCCTGTTTCTCTTACATCGATTATTCAACTAAATTTTTTAAAACCATGTTTCATTATATGTATTTTTCGTGATATATTCAGCTGAACCATAAGTATGTAGCTGTGAACATTGCACGGCCATGCAGAGTTAGCTGTTGACCGCCCTGACGTATAAAGTGAACAGGTGGCCAGCCTGATTACGCACCCCCGATTGTGCTCCCCTTCTCACCTCTTAGAGCCGTTTCACATGGCTTATTCAAAGCCCGTAATTGCAGGGACGCGTACTTTCGCCTACCGCAATTACGCTAGTAGATATAGTGGTGGGGGCGGGGGCGCTGCCCGCCTGGCCCCAATAGACTTTCATTATACACGCGCTTATCCCGCCAGGATAATGTGCATGTACACTTCTTCTCCCCAGCCCGGGCGTAATTCGCCAAGCGGGGAATGGGGAGCCGGAATCCATAATTCTCTATGAGAACTGTGGATTACCGTAATGGCTGGGACGGATTCCAGCCGTATTGCAGCGCAGTACGGCTGCAATCCGTCCCTGCAATAAGCTGTGTGAACGGCTCTTTAAAGTAAGCAGTGCTGTAAGCAGTTGCCTGCCCTGCCTACCTCCAGAAACCGCCCTAGATCTGGTAATTGGGTAATTGTGTTAAGGCTTGGGCTAAAACATATGGCAGATCCAAATTTGTTTAATAATATATATATATAAATAAATAGAGCGTGTTAGTATATATATATATATAATATATATAAATATATATAATATATATATATATATATATATAGTATATATGATATTTACTCTATTTTTACTTCTTTTTTTCTGCTTTCACTTCCTCCCGGAAGTCCCATTAAGCCCTTTGGTAGACATAATTTTTTTTTTTACACCGACATATTTCCCCAGTGATAGCCCCAGTTATAAAGAAAAACAGACCTGATGATGTGACATTTGTCTAGTAAAAACCAGCAACTTTGTAATTATTTTCACACTTCAGATTTCTGTTGCTGATTATAGCTGGTAGATTGCACTCATCATCCTGCATGACATTAATCCAGCCTAATTTTCCCTCATAATTTCCGCCAGATATAGACATATCCTTTTACCATTGCAGATTTTCTTCTGTGGCAGCTTCAAAAATTCACCTCACCACAGAACTTTTTTCCTTGAATATAAATAGGGTTATGGAAAGCAGTTTTACATGCATAGGATGCAGATGGTCAATCGGTCTGCAGGTTGGGTATCAAAAAAACAGAGCGCATCTCTGTATGTAACACCATTTAGGATGCATAGACCTACTATGACCCACAGATCCTTATTATCATGGAGGGTAAATTGGATAGGCTCATGGGGGTAGCTAACAGGGGTGCAGGGCGGTAGCAGGACGCTACGCCGGGGACCTCTGCAGCATCCCAGGGGCCAAAAGTCCCTTCTTCCTACATAATATAGAACACTGTATTGCAATGTGCATGGTAATTGGGGGGCCCCATTTCACTTTCTGCACTGGGGCCCAAGAGCTTGAAGTTACGCCTCTGAATAGGCTCAAAGGTTTTTCTGATCCTAATCATTGGAGCAGGAGCTTGGCTGTCAGCAGGTAGCTACGCCTCTTCTACACCTTTCAGGGGACTAGTGTTCTGGGCTATTTGAGCCACATGGTAAAAGGGTATGTAGGCATGAACAAGCCTCCTAAGTGAGTGCAGTAAAAAGTCATATTGGCAGTCATTAAGGGGTTAAGGTGTAATCTGTTTACACAGAGTTTCCAGTCTGGGGAAGAACATGTAAAACTAGGCTGTGGAAGCCAGCCAGGGGTGCCATCAGGGTAGTTCTGGCAGAACTCCTGTCAGGGACCCTGATCAAATTAGAAATAAAAAGGGTCCCATATTAGGGTGAAAAATAGGAGCTGTAATACGGGGGGGTCCAGATGCTTCAGCAGTATGGGGCACTGAAGTGACTTATGGCAGCCTTGGCCAGAAGTTTGTGTGATCTTTTTTTTACTCACTGGCAGGTAGACACGCTGCAAGGATTTTTTTGTTTTATTGTTGTTAATTGCTTTGACTCTATGTGATGCGTATAAAGCTGATTGCATTGGATTACAGTTGTTGGGACCATGAGCCAATCGGACCAAAGAGATGGAAACCTGTGGGCAAATTTCCCCTAAAAGATTAAAACCCCTAATGATAATCAGAAATATTTAAACAAGATTTTTCTGTAAATCTATGTAAAAGGAAATATTTACCACAAAAAGCATTTATCAAATTTTCCCACCTACCCCTCGGGTAGCGAAGTCTTATACACAGGGACGGGTGTCATGAAAAAACCCCAGACACGATTTTAAATGTCACTTATAGATTTCTATCAAAATACATCTTGTTTTTATTTAACAGTTTTAATCAGATTTCTTACACTTTTTCCCTTATAGGGTTGTCTACTTTGGTAAACCAATGTCCAGCAAAGGGGACCCATTATAAAAAGCCAATTAGGGCTTGTCCCCACGGCATGGGTTTCCACCCGGTTTTACAGACGGTTTTCGGTTCTGAAAACCATCTGTACAATGAGCGACAACTTTTAACATTGACCTAAGGGAAAAATCCGGCACGGTCCCCACGCACAGTTCTCCACGGATTTTTTTTTAGACCCCGGCGGTTCAAAAAAAGTTCAACTGTTCATTCTTTTCCCCCTGGGCAAAAGAAATGTTATGGGAAGGGAGGGTTTTCTCCGTAATCCGGTAATCAGATAATCCGACCGGTATTTGCTCTTTGGGGATGAGCACTTATAGTGCCGATCAAGCCAGGGTGCCAGGTAGCTTGCTCCTTTACCATCTGGTTCTATTGTATGGCATAGTGAAACCTTTTAATGCTCTGATTATCATTTGGTGCTCTGTGTGCTTCTTGAAAGTGACTTCTTCCTGGCCCAAACATGAATAGCAATCATTGCACTCATAGTTCTGTGTTTTCCTAAATTATATTCCCGATTTTATGTTCTTGTTTAAAATGGTTGTTCCACCATTAACGTTAATTATCTATCCACACAATAGGTGATCCATGTACGATAAGTGGAAGTCCAACCACGGGGATCCTAACTGATCAGAGAACAGAGGTCCTTAATATCCCATCCGGCAGTAACAGATGTACACTGCTACTCTATTCACTGTTTATAGGACTAATGGAAATATTGCATCTTTACCAATTTTTTTAAACTGTCAGCTGTTTTACCGTACCCTGAGGAATGACCTTGGTCCACATGGAAATGCTCTCGAACCACCCAGGAATTACACCAAAATGACCACTTTCGTAAGTAATTTTCATAAAACCTGCCTTATTTGCAACCTGATTTTGGAAGACCACCAGAAAAATTGGGAGAGGGGAGGAGGGATGGACATGAAAAACTGGTGAGAAACAACCCCTGTAAGGAACAGCTTGAGCCAGACTATTTAAATCTTCCCCAATTTTTCCTAACTTAAAGTGGTTTTCCATGCTCTTTCATTTGTTCAGGGATGTTGTAAAATAAAATAAAAAAAACCTTGCCCTATAAACTCACTACATTCTAGTGCCGCCACCAGTCTCAATGTGCCCGCTGATTACATAATGATTAGTGGTGCAGGCAATCACAGGTCTCAGTGGTCAAGCATAAATATCCAGTAAGAGACCATGAATTCCTGCAAAGTCGTGTGGAAGATGAATGTGATATCATCAGCTGATAGCAGCCAGAGTGTTAGCACTAGAATAAGTGTAAGGTTTTTTTCTCTCATCTCCTTAACCAACTGACAAGCAGTTTGTCAAAATGGGAAACCTTTTTAATCCATATAAGAACATATTCTTGTTTTCTCTAGCAGTTGACCTTAATTTGCCTTTATACAGATGGTGGGCAGCCAATGATGGACATCTACAGCACAGGAAAAGTTGTATACTATGCCCTGTACGTAATTTTACTGTTTTTTCTTTACTTTACTGTGTCACTTCGCTGTCTACTGTTTGCGTTCTTACCTGTTTGTGGTTCCTGTGCGGCTTTCCCCTATGCTGACCTTGCTGCTTCACCATCTTGTGGCTGCTGCCCTTATCTCTCTTTTTCTATAGAGAAGCACGGCCACATCCTGCTCATATTTATTCCCAAAGAGTGCAGCGGTTTTGGGCTTTGTCTGCTAATCCTCTTGCACCTGTGGGGTTATAAACCAATTTCTTCTCACACTCCAGGCCTGAGTCTTGGGGCCACATGTATGAAAACTGTCTAGGTCTAAAACTCTCTTTGTTACCCATAGCAACCAACCAGATTGCCTCTTTCATTTTTCCAGAACACTACATGAAATGGAAAGGGCGCTCCGATTGGTTGTTATGGGCTACAAAGTGAGTTTTAGACCTAGACAGTTTTCATACTTTTCCCCCCTGGTGTATACCTGGCTCTGGTCATTCTGTCTTCTCTGTCTGTATAAGACTGTTTGGTTAGGCAGGGTTATAGTGGCCCTGTCAAGTTGGTAATTTAAAGGAAAAAACATCAAAAGTCTGTTTCATCATTATATTCTTATTAATCTCATCAGATAGTTTGTTAAACTGCTTTTACTGCTATACATCCTTATCGAACTATCAGATATCTCTCACACAGCTTTCCTTGAGACAGATGCATTGCCTGTTAGAAGCAAGAAAGTCAAGGCCTTCCTCCTTCCCCCAGATAATACAGAGCGTTTCGGAATGTATCATATCAGCTAATGCTTCATACGTTTATGCAAACTTGTCTCTTAGCGACCACCAATTAATCAATCATGTGGTGATAGAATAGTCATGTGATTAATAAGTTATATTGGAATGTAATTTACTGTGATTAAAATTCAGATTACATGTCCGAAACAGAAGGTATCGGTCGTGTTTTCTCGAGCTCTGGCTGCCGGCAGCAATAATAATAATATAATTCGGAGGAGGCATTTAATTGGATAAGGAGTGGAACAAAGATAGATTCTACACCGTGATTTAACCCCTTAACGACCTTAGACGTATCCATACGTCCAGGTCGTTTGGGGGTTCACGCACCTGGACGTATGGATACGTCCTGAGGATCGCGCGAACTCTAAAGCAGAGTTCGCGCGATCGGCGCGGGGTGTCAGCTGTATATTACAGCTGACATCCCGCAGCGGTCGGCCCGACCCTGGATCGCTCCGGGGGGGCCGATTAACCCCTTAATTATCGCGACAATCCGGTCGCAATAACTAAGAGAGACGCAGAGGAGATCGGAGTCATCGGGACGGATCGCACGATCCGTGCAGCTCCTGCCCTCTGACAGGACAGCACGGAAGGCAGAGAATGCCTCTCCGGGTTGTCTTGTGACGTCACGATGCACGGCCTGTGGCCCTGTGGGCATGTCCCGGCATCGTGACTGACAGTTGTCATAGGAAACCAGTCATAGCAACAAGCTATGCACTGATTCTATTGAATGAGAGATCTAAAGATCTCTCATTCAAATCCCAATGGGGAAAAGTAAAATAAAAATGTGAAAAAGTGAAAAAAAAAAAAAAAGTGAAAAACAAGTAAAAAAACAAACACGAAAAATAAAATTAAAAATTCGTACACCCCCCTTTTCCCTTTACAAACGCCAATCGCCC
>JAODAL010038783.1:0-38789 GCA_025379985.1 Phyllomedusa bahiana
AAAAAGCACGGGTTCACCTGCTTTATGTTCTGTAAACAATCCTTAGGATATGTTCATAGATTTTTTAGTCTGTACTTCAGGGCATAATTGCGCTGCAATACGCCCTGAAGTATGGACTGTAACTATGGTAGTCATAATTCTCATAGAGAGCTACGATTACCCTCCATCTTCCCTGACGCGAACTGCACGCCAGGATAGTGAAAGTAAATGGGACCGCCTCCCCCCTCCAGCGCTTTAAAAGTAGTGCATACTTCTAAAACACCCGGCATCTTGCGTCACACATAGGTATGCGCCGCAAGACGCTGGCTTAACATACTCTTAAGGCTTGTCCCCTTGGCAGCGGTTACTTGTTGGTTTTTAGACGGTTTGCGGTTTTACAAAACATCTGAAAGCCAACTAGCAACGCTCTTCCATAGACTTATATGGAAAATCTATGCAGCAGTTCACATTGCATGGATTTTCCACCCGCGGTCTGAAAAACTTAGAACATGTTCATTCTTTCGCCTAATTTTCAGGCGGAACACGAACATGTGGGTGTGAAGGGGGGCGGCTTGAATTCGCAAACCGCAGACAAAAGCCGCCTCCCTGCGCACCAGAAAAAGACCAAATACCGGTCAGGATTTCCCGACCGACCAGTATTTGGTCTGTGCCATGTAAACACGACCTTACAGTCAGTGCCTGTTAGATGAGGGGCCTGCACATTGCCAGGCAGTCTGCCACTCGCCCACTACACTTAGCAGCAGACTTACCTCAGTCTGCATGACTCCAGGCCCCAGTCCCAAAACATCTGCTGGGCCCCAGTCCCAAAACATCCGCTGGGCCCCAGTCCCAAAACGTCTGCTGGGCCCCAGTCCCAAAATGTCCACCTGACCCATGCACTGCACCACACCGACATACTCAGCAGCGAGATGTCTAGGTAGCTTACACATTAATGGGACCTCAGTAGCAGTCTGCAGGTTGTCGGTCAGTCAGTCAGTCGCTGACTAGTCCAACTCTGACTCTACCTTGGTGTCCACGTCCGCCGCAGCAAACCAGGAAGCTGCAGGAGCTCGGCAGGCAGAATTCATACTGAGGCACGTAGCTGCGCGGCGCCGTCTTCTGCGGAGCACCTGACAACAGGCACCGCACAGCTACGCGCAGCAGAGGAAGGGGCAGAACAGAGCGGGGCGGGGTGGGCCGAGCAGCAGCAACAGACTCAGCCACTGATAAGCCAGGCAGCCGCAGCATTCGATGGCTGTCAGACCACGGCATAAAGACTGTGAGCACCTGACAACAGGTGCCGCGCAGCTACACGCAGTGGAGGAATAGGCAGAGCGGGGCGGGCTGAGCAGCAGCAACAGCCACTGATAAACCAGGCAGCCGCAGCGTTCAATGACTATCAGACCACGCATAAAGACTGTGTTTAAAACTTTATGCGCCCCCCACGTGACAGGCAGAGGTGGCGCCCTAGGCGATCGCCTACCTCTGCCTACCCATCCTCCCGGCCCTGCCCGCTAGTATACTTACCCATCCTGGTTCCTGTCCCTGCTGTGTCGGTGCCGCCGGCACTTAGTACTCACCAATCCCTCGTTCCTGCTTCCTGGTGTCCTTTGACCTCGCTGGCGCTCCTAGGGCGTGCGGCACTGCTTTGTTATTTAAAGGGTCAGTGTCCCAATTACCTGGCCAACGACCTTCGACCTTCTGGGATATTAGGAACTTCCTGCCCTTGCTCCAGCTTCAGTTCATTATTGTCTATCAGAGCTCCTGATCTGCTCTTGGGTTCTGATGTTTCAGAGTTAACACTTGAGATTCCTGAAGTCCGTTTGTTTAGTCCATCAGAGTTCCTGGCTGCTGTTCCTGCACCTTTGTTAATTCCTGTTGTTCCTGCCATCACATCAGTCCAGTTATACATGCTGTTTTCCTGCCATTGCATCAGTCCGTTAATTCCTGTCACTGTACCAGTCTGCTCTGCTACCCTTCTGGGACCGGTAGTCCTCCTCCGGCTAAACACCTGTGGTCACTGCTTCCTGTGTCCCTGTCCTGCACCTCGGCTGTCCCTGTGGGTAGCCACGTCAGGTTTAGTGACATGGGGGGTCCTCTACAGCGGAGACCATTATGGCCTTACGGCGGTCCCCTTAGACTCTGTCCCCTGGCATGGAGATTACAGTGGATCCACACCTGTTATCCAACGATTGACGTGTTACTGCATGCTGTTACCGCCGGATCGTTACACCCAGCCCACTTGCAGTGATTTACAGATTGCTCTGTTCACACACTGATGCAGGCAAAGCTCCCAATAACTATTTGTGGGGGAAGGAGGTGAGCAGCAATTCCACTGTTTCCTAAGGAATCCTATCAATTCTTTCTCTGCTGTTTATTCAGAAATCCAATTCCAAATCATATAAGCCTGTATAGCACAGAACTCAGCTTATATCATATCCTGCCCTCAGACAGGGTAGTATAATCTACCTGACAAGTGCCCTTTAAATTTATGAACAGTATACCTTTAAATCATCATGTGTTCTGCATGCAGGCTTTCATCTTAGTCTTTGATATACTTTCATTTTCAGCATTATAAGATCTTTGCAGTCTAACCCTAAATGACTCCTCTGTTTATTACAAATTTCCTTGAAGATAATGGATGTGTATCTATATCTTAACTACAGTCATTACCTATTTGTCTTCACAATCTATTTTATATACTACCAGCTAGAGTTTGGTTTGTCTAATTTTCCAAATATAATGTATAAATAGATTTTTGCATCTGCTTTTACAAGCTAAAATTGTTTTTCTTCTATTCACTTCATAACTGGATTGGGTTACAAAGGCCATTTGCTCAGATTTTGCAGTGGAGACAAATCATAAAGCTCCCACTATGTAACAGTCAGATTCTAAGTGTGGCTATCAAATTTAGTACGACATTTACAAATTGATTGAGCTTTATTCAAATAATTAGTATATTTTGTGGGGACATTATGTTTAGCACCTTAACGACCACCAATGGTTGGCGGGCGGTGCAGGCCTTCTTTCTGCAGCGACATCTTGAAACATCTCTGCAGAAAAAGGAGTTTCGTGTCTCACTACGCTGTAACTGTGCTACGAACAGAGCTGTAGTTAACAGCTCCTTTCCTAGAACATTCTTTGTTAATGCTGGGAACCAAAGGAAGCCTCTGATCTCTGGCATTAAACCTTTTGATTGCCACGGTCCTTGACTGTGGCATAATCAAAGGGCATTTCTCTGCTCCATGCCTGTGGTCAGTACGACACATATTGCAATATAATAGCATATTCATGTACTACTGCACTACTAAGCGTAAAAAGAAATTGTACAATAGTTACCTCTTAATAGGATTTTAAAAAGAAGTTAAAAAAACATAGAACACTGTAGAAAAAAAATAAAATATATAATAAAACAAAAATAAATATGTAATAAAAAAATTATTGTACATACACCACACACAAAAAAAGCCCTATAGTTTAATAACCTGTAGAAATAATCAAACAGGTTATGTAGTGTGAAATGTGAGTGATGTAAAAAAGAATTTAAAAAAACAAATTCAGAAAAACGCTTTTTTTACTTCACTCTGCTAAACAAAAATTAAAAAAAATACGCAGTAAACGCAAACTACTCCCCAAAAAATACAACTTTTCTTGTATAAAACAAGTCCTCATTCAACTGCATCATAGAAAAAATAAAAAAGTTATGACTGTTGAAACACATGGAGGCAAAAACTAAAAAATTTAGCTGGTCATTAAAGGGGTTTTGCCACGATGTAATGTTGACGTGGGATCCTCCAAAATGGGTATTTAAGCACTTTTCTAAATATATGTGATTACAAAAAGTGAAGCCTGTGAGACCTACAGATTTCTTTACATGCCCTTAGTTACTTAAAAGTTTACATTAGACGGGACCAGGAGCTGATCTGTCCGTGCTTGCGTGTTTTTTTATTTGATAACAGGGAATATGAACGAGCTTGCAAGGGACTGGGGAGAAAGATCTTGTCTTTTGTATAGAGAATCTACTAGTTGTAATGTGATTATTTGAGTAAACATTGCACACACTCCCTGCTTCATGGCTCTGTGCTCAGGCCCCCTCTCTCTACCCCGTGAGGCTGCGTGCTCTCTTTATTTTCTCTTCTGAGCAGATAACCGGTAAGAAATTCACTTCTTGGCAAAACCCCTTTAAGGCATTTTTCAGGCCTAGTGCTTAAGGGGTTAAATATGAAGACCACATTTTCTGCTTTATTCCACATTTATCAGCATAACACATGCATTTTCATTTCCAGGAATTGTATCGGACAAAACTTTGCCATGGCCGAAATGAAAGTGGTGCTTGCTCTTACACTTCTGCACTTCAAGGTGACCTTGGATCCCAGTAAGCCTGTCCGGCGGAAGCCTGAGTTGATCCTAAGAGCAGAGGATGGGCTGTGGCTTCAAGTGGAAGCTCTAAAACTTTAACTTTACCGCACAAAAAATGATAAGCTGTACAGTAGAATTTCAAACCATATCAACAACTTTAACATTATAATCCATGATAAACTCCCTTTTTTTAGATACCAATCATAAAGGTTTTTGGGGCAACTGTAAAAAAAATGCAATATATCAATTTATTTTACTGTCCATAGGCAGTGTCCAGTACTGCATCGCAGCCCACATTCACATTTACGGGAGAGAAAAACAACCTTTAAAAAAATAAATAAAAAAAATTTTTGGGGAGATTTTGAAGACTTCATATGGATTGAACATACTATAAAAATAAAATAAGTCCAGTTTGTTGGTGGCCTATTCCTTTTATATGGGGCTATTCTTGGTTAATTCTTTGGATACTGTAAGACTTTATACTATTTTTTTTTATTAGGCCTCACCCCAAAGGGAAATAATTTAAAAAAGGATATCAATGTTAGGCATGACCGTCATTTACAGTAGCTATAGGATGGGTCCCCAAATTTGGTGGGAACAGAAACAACTCAACTAGTGAGCCCTTAGTATCAAGTCCAGCCGTGGGACAGAGGCGCCTTGGTCCGACACTGCCTGACTAAAAAAAAATCATCATAGCATTTTTTCCCAAAATTTTGGATCGATTTAAAAAAACACTTTAAACAAACCCACAAATAATTATTAGGCCTAACTTTTATCACCAAAAAGGACATTTTTAAATTTTAAATGCAAAAGAAAAAAACAAAAAAAGGTTTTTTTTCCCAAAACGCAGCAAAAAACAAAAAGAAACAACATAAACCCATTTTTAACATTCATCTATATAAAACCCACTCCAGGTCATCATTTAAAGGAACCTTGGTTTTCCCTTAGCACCATGTAGGGGAAATGAAAAAACTAAAAAAGGGTTCAGGGCCGCCCCGGCGCTTTCGGACTGCGGTCGGGGCCCGTGCCTCTGTGCGGCCCCTGCTCGTTATTTCACCTGTCCCGGCTTTGTCTGTTCCCCCCGCTCCTGGCACGGTTTCCCGCCGGCAGGTTCGATTTTCCCCGTTGCTCCCTCCGACCCCCCGGGCTACTGTGGCACATTCTTTGGTCCATCCCCACCCCGGGCTGTGTCCGTCCTGCCCAGCTACCTCGGGGAATTAACCTCCACGTTCACCGGGGCCCAGAGGATCTGCCCTAACCAGCGTCGAGGTCATTTCCCACTGTCAAAACCGCTGTCTTAAATGGGTTTTCACCCAAAAAGGGCCCTTTGATGTCTGTGGATAAATTACATGTCTGAAAATTATTTGGGCTAAATTTTCCCTTTTTTAAGAAAAAAACTTGATTTTCGGGTTGATTTAACTTTTCTAAATGAATGAGATTTAATTTTTATATTAAAGTGTGTTACAGAATTTTTCCCCTTTGTGGCAATTGCTAAATAATAATAGTTTGGTGGATAATGAAAAGTAATAAAGGTTTGTTTTTTACTATTATTGTTGTTTTTTCTTATCACATCAATAGTAGTAATGATGATAGTAAAGTCCAACAAATTTAAACTTTTTAAAGTTACATCATATAAGGGCAATGCCGTGGCGCTTACCAGTTCACAAAAACATGTCTTCTTTTTACCAATAAAATTACATCTCAGTGTGAAGACAGTACACAGGTCAAGGGCCTTTCAAAGGGCGTGGACCCCAATTTCGGTTCGCTTTAAACCAACCATTATAAAAAAAACTTTATAAAACCAAATATACCATATATGTTATAAGTTGTAGTTGTGGGTTTTTTTATATTTGAAAAACTATTGGTCCACTTTATGTTAGATTTAGGTAAAAAATATAATCTTAAAAAAGGGGATAGGTTCCCCACGCCTGATCGAACATATGCAGGTCTATCAAGGATATAATCTCCAAGAGATGAGGTTTGCAGGCCTCCTATTTGTGTCCGGTTTAACATGAGGTGGTGATAGGTATAGGCAGGGCCGTTCCTAGGGGCCGGCAAGACGGGCAAAAACGGCCCCCGGGGACTGAGGCGCCGCTCACCCGGGGAGCCCCCCACGGCCCCCGCATTTGCCGCACCCCCAGATGATAGGCCCTGATCTTTTCGCCCTTTTTTAAAACCCGGAAATTTAGCAGCGTGTTACAGGGGGGGTTTCAGGGCGGATCGTTTCGCCCAGCCTTCTCCCCGTTGAACAGCATCGCAGGGGGCGCAGGCTTTCACGGTCGCGCCTGCCAGCTTAGTAGATCCCTGGGAGCTGCGTGACAGCGTAAGCCGTATGCTTTAACCGCTTACACTGCTCAGCAGTCCCGGACCTGGATCGGGATCGTGGGGAAATGAGTATTTTTTTTTTTTATAATTTGCTTTCACTTGGCTACAGGGGCATCACCCTTTTTACAGGGGACTCTATGGCTTACAGGGGCATCACCTTGGGACAGGGGAAAACTACTGGCTTTTTAGGGGCACTATGCTATAGGGGCATTACTGGCTAAGGGGCATCACCCTTTTTTTCAGGGCATCTACTGGGACGGGGGCATCTACTGGCACAGGGGGGTCACCTTTCACAGGGACACACTGGGTACAGGGCATCAAACCCGGTAAGGGGAAAATTTCGGTAAGGGGGGATCACTGGGTGTAGGGGCACTACTGGCTACAGGGGCGTCTACTGGCTATAGGGGCATCACCTGCTACAGGGTTAACACCTGGCTACAGGGGAAACTTTTGGTCAGGGGCCCCTCACCTGGGACAGGGGCATCTACTGGTTTAAAAGGGGGACTACCCCGGCTATAGGGGGATCATCTGGTTATAGGGGCACACTTAAAATATAGGGGCACTATCTACATAGAATGGGGATCTACTGGAAAAGGGACTACTGGAGATGGGCATCTACTTGGGTTAGGGCATTACCTGGCTATAAGACATCACCTGGCATAGGGGGCCACCGACTATAGGGTATCTACTGGGTATAGGGGCACTACCTACTATAGGGGTCTACGGCTATAGGGGCTCTACCCGGGTATATGGGAACACTTGGCTATAGGGGGGATCTACCTGGCTTGGGGGGTATACCTGGCTATAAGGGGCACTACCTGGCTATAGGGAGCTACTACATGGTTTCAGGGGCACTGTCTGGCACGGGGCTATTACAGGCTACCATATGGGGTGTATAATGGGGAGTTTGTTAGAGATAAAATTTGGGTAGAGAAGTGCTATAAAGTGAATCTAAGAGTTTTTTTTAAAATTCTACAGTGATTCACCGGGAAAAGTTTTCATGGCGGGTTTGGGGGCCAGATGGGGTAAAAAAGAGAAGGAGAACAAACTTCAGAGACCTCCTTTAAGCCCCGGGATGAAAATTTACGTAATTGATTTTATTTTGAGGGGCTGTGTAAAAATTGGTTCCCCCCATTTTTGGTCCCTGTAATATTGGAGTAAAATATTTTTCATTCATTAATGGTAGTTTGTTATTTTCCCAGTCACTTATGGGGCCATTTTAAAGCTCAATGTTTTTTTTACCCATACCAAATTTTACCAACCTGGTGCCAACTACTTTGTATGATTTGAGGTTACTGGCATAGTGAAAGCAAAACCCTCTGGGGTTTTAGTCATCTATTCCTCTACAACCATATAAGAGGCTGTGCCTTTTAAACTAAGACTTGTACCTGCTCTCCCACCCATGGAGAGTTTGTACAGATGTGGGAGACAGGGAGGGAGGTGCTGTAAAAGTGAGTTTTCAAAGATATTTTGTTGAAAATTGCAGTGGGAAAGTGGTCGGGAGATGTCGTCATGGAGGTCTGGGCTAGATGGAAAAGAAAATGCAAAGTATACAACTTATCAGAGAAGTGGGAGTCCCCAGAAGAAAGTGTACTGTAATCACTTATATGTTTGCAGTGTTGTGTCCTGGTGTATCCACTTTTGGTCTTTATATGGCAGTGAATACAGTTGAAAAGGATGTGTACACTTGTATTACCACTATTGGTCACTAGTGGCGAAATATACAGTTTCAGACCCTTTAATGATCTCAAACAATATGGTTATGGTTGGGGTTAATACAGTCGCGAGCATGTGTAAACTTTTTTTACCAATATGGACACTGTTGTTGGTAATATACTTTGCAGAGTCGTGTACACTTTTTTAATCCACTATAGGTGGTTTATACGTCTGTAGAGCCTGTTTACATGGTTGTATTATATGGGCATGGAAAGTGGAATATTGGTCTTTGTGTATGATTTTTATTCAGAAATTGTTGGGGATTATTCAGCACTTGGGGTGTAATTTGGGGTTTCTTTTGCAGTATACAGGTCCTTATGCAGTAGTGTTATTGGTTATGTTGGTGTTGGTATAGTGGGATTTCTTTGTTAGCAGTATGATGGTGACATCTATGGTGAGGTATTTGCACCTTGTATTATCTAGTAACTGCATGACTTCTATTAATGGGTACTGGTAAATGTTCTGGTAAGGGGAGTGGCTGGCAGGGTGGAGCCCTATTCAGAAGTTTGCTGTGGGGTCCAGGCTTCTCTAGTTATGCCCCTGCTCACCATACATTATCACCACCATACTGCTACTAAACAAATCCCACTATACCAAGATCAACATTCCCCAAAATGATTCCACCCGATGAATTATACTGCCAGAACACAATCACCCCCAAATGCTTATCTAATAATCCCTGGTTACAGGCACCCACACACTCGTTGACCCAGCAAACTCTGAGCACAAACACCCCTCAACCAAACTAATCAACTGCACAAGTCCTACCAAAAACCCGCCCAACATATCACCTAAGAGAAAAGGTGAAACAGGATCCAAACTACATCTCATGGCAGACCCACACCGTGCTGTCTCTGACAATGTGTGTGAAAGGCAGGACTTCCCAGACAGCTCATCACCACAGCCTAAAAATGGAGCCAAACCTCTGACAACCAATGGTGGCTGGTCAAGTTGAGTTCCTAAGCAAACCAAGCGCCTGCTGCAAAATATCCTCCAAGTTTTCACCTGAAAGCATAGGGACAAAACTCCACTGCATTACCCAAAAGAAACAGCAGATGGCGCTGTAGCTTTACCCAAAGACAGTTCTTTGCTGCAGGGAACTTTAAAACCACTACATTCACAACACAGAAAGTAGATTTAGGCAAGTGCATAGAAAAGCTTTAGAGTGTACCAAATATCCATAGATTATAGGTTTGATAATTTATTTACCCTTGTATCAAATTACCTTATTTTCACTTTCAAATTTTTTGCTGCACATTGTTTACATATAATTTCTTGGAAATAAATTTAAGACCAGTGGGGTCAAAATGTTCACTACATCCCTTAATAATTTCCATGAAGGGTGTAGTTTCTAAAATGGGGTAACTTCTTTGGTGTGTCCTTTTTTATTTCACATCACAGCCCGTACAATTTTCAACAAATGCTATTTAAATCACTAAATTAAGCTTCACTCCTGAGCCCTGTCGCATTTGTAGGCAAAACAGTAAGTCCACAAGTGGGCTGTTTTTAGAACTGTGAAACTTGACCAAAATATACAAGGGCTGACTCCCCAATTCTGCACAAGCTGGGATGAATTTATTGTGAACCAAATGATTAAAGGACAATTTTCACTTTGTGCTGTATGCTGCTCGTTAATTTATACAAAACACCTGTGAAGTCAAAATCCTCATTTCCCCCCTTCAATGTACTTCCTGAGAGATGTAGTTTCCAGAATGTGGTCACTTTTGGGGGGTTTTCACTATTTTGGTCAGGGGCGTTGCAAGGGCCCTAAAACAGCCGAGGCCCAGGTCCTCTGTGTTACTTATTTCTCAGTAGGGCTGGGATCACACAGCATTTTTCATGCCACATCGTGAACTGCTGCATTTGTTTGTACAGAGAAAAAAACATACAGCTCTGGAAAAAATTAAGAGACCACTGCACAGTTTTCTAAAAATCAGCATCTTAATGTCGCACCCTTCCTTTCCCAGTGTCAGTTAAATTTTAACCAAACTACACCTATTTATTTAAATGTGCTTCTGTTAGGTGATTACCTGAACCCAAATCTTATTTAATAAGGAAAGTTAAAAAAAAAACTGCGTGGTTTTTCTAATTTTTTCAATGGGAAAAGTGGCGGGCAAAAAAGGTAGAATGGGCCAAAAAGGGAATTTAATGAAAAAATCATGGTTTAAATTCAACCAAAATTTGATTTTGAATCTTCCTGACTTAAAAATTTGTCTTATTGTTCTAAATAAATATAAAATTTTTTTCTTTGCATTATTTGAGGGCTGACACCCTGCTTCTTTCTTTTTGTTTGAAAATTTTCATTTACTGCAAATAAATACAAATTTTTTGCTCTGGCTTTTGGAGAATGTCAGAGTTTTTTAATAAAATAATATGTCATTTTTCCAAAATACATACCATTGAAGAGAAAATCAGAGAGACTGAAAATTTTGTAGTGGTCTCTTAATTATTTCCAGAGCTGTATGTTCCTGTCACTAATTTTACGTGCATTCCACATAGATCCTGTCCATCACCTCAGCAGTCACTGTACAATAAAAATCAGCGTTGACAAATTTGCTTTTTTAAAAATGCTCCTCTATTTATGATAGGGACATTACATTGCAGTTTCATCCAGTGACTCACAAGTATCGTCTTCTCTGATGGGAGTCATTCACTTTCCTTTTCTTTCTCTATCCAGCATAGACCACCATGATGGCTTCTCCTGGCCCCAGGCAGGTTGGTCCCCCAGTAAAATTGGTTGGTAGTTATACAGGCACCCCCAGTAGATTGGTAGTTTTTTTTTTTTTGCTGTGGATTTCTGGGTCCCCTGCCATAGAACAGTACTATAGTAGAACATAATTCATAATAACTAATTATTTTGGTCGGATTTGAAATCCAACCTTAGAAAATCTGAGCTGTGTAGACAACAGGCTTGGATTTTCTATTGAGGTCTTTGGGGATGGTTTACAGTCAGATCTTCGTGGATTCTAAATACTGAATCCGCTTTAAAATCTGTCTGTTAACAGGTTCAGTGGAGACATAACCTTAATTTCTTTACACGTCAATTTCTTACAGATGAGACACAAGGTGTGAGAGCCCTGCTCGCAAGAGCTTACAGTCTATTAGGGTGTACGGGTGAGACGAAGGGTGAGAAGTGCTAGGTTTACAATGGTCCAGCCATGTGACATAAATATGGGGTGGTTTACATAGAATTCGGATGGACATGCCACCCTGACAGTACATCTATATACATATAAGTGGCAAATTGTAGGGAGTGACAGAAATGTGTGCGCTAGAGAGTAGTGGGTTAGCCATTAGGGATTCTTGTAGGCCAGACTGAGAAGATATATTCTCAGGGCCCTCTTAAAGCTATGAGGGCTGTGAGTGTGCCTGATCGCCCACAGTAGCATGTTCCAGGGAACTGGTGCCGCACGTGTGAAATCTTGGAGACGGGCATGGGAGGTTCAGATGATTGCAGATCATCAGCAGAGCGGAGAGAGCGGGTAGGGTGGTAGACAGAAATGAGGTAGGAGATGTAGGGGGGTGCAGCGCTGTGGAGAGCTTTATGGGTGAGAGTGATGAGTTTATGTTGTATCCTGTACTTAATGGGAAACCAGTGCAATGACTAACACAGGGTAGAGGCATCAGTATAGAGGCTGGATAGAAAGAGGAGCGTGGCTGCTGCATTCAGCACAGATTGGAGAGGGGAGAGTTTACAGAGAGGGAGACTGATAAGCAAGGCGTTACAATAATCAAGACGAGAATGAATAAGAGCAACAATGAGAGTCTGAGTTGTTTCCACAGTGAGAAAAGGACGGATTCTGGAGATGTTCTTGAGGTGCAGGTGACAGGAGCGGGCAAAGGATTGGATATAGGGTGTGAAAGACCAGAATCTAAAATAAACTCCAAAACAGCAGGCCTGCTGCCTAGGAGTAATGGTGGTACCACACACTGAAACAGAAATAGCAGGGTGAGGTCGGTTAGTAGATGGTGGAATGACTAGAAGTTCAGTTTTAATGAGGTTTAGTTTAAATACAGGGAAGACATGATGTCAGAGACAGCGGACAGTCACTGGTGTTTTGTAGCAGGGCAGGAGTGATGTCTGGTGAGGAGGTGTATAGTTGAGTGTCATCAGTATAGAGATGGTACTAGAAGCCAAATCTGCTGATGGTTTGTCCAATTGGTGCTGTGTAGATTGAAAACAGGAGAGGACCCAGAGCCGATCCCTGTGGAACCCCAACAGCAAGAGGAAGAGGAGTGGAGGTAGAACCTGTGAATGAGACACTGAAGGAGCAATCAGAGAGGTAGGATGAAAACCAAGTGAGAGCTGTGTGCGGAGCATGCGGAGGAGAAGTTGGTGATCAACAGTGTCAAATGCAGCAGAGAGATCCAGAAGAAGAAACGATGAGTAGTTGCCCTGAGATTTAACGGTGTGGAAGTCATTAGTGACTTTAGCTAGAGCAGTTTCTGTGGAGTGTAGGGTGCGGAAACCTGATTGTAAAGGATCTAGTAGAGAGATAGCGAATTAGGCGAGAGTAGACCAAGCGTTCTAGGAGTTTAGAGACAAAGGGCAGGTTAAAACCCCGACCCCGAGAACTCACCTTTGCTGCTGTTTCATTACCCCCTTTTTCCCCCCTCCACCCAAAAAAGACAAAACAATGTTGTAATTTGGCCCAAACAGCCATTTTATTAAAAAACAAATAAATAACAATAAATAACAAATGATTTCCCTGCAAATAAGTTTTTAAACCAAAACCCCCATTTTCCCAAACCAATACCCCCTCAACCCTTTTCTTTAAAAAATTCCGAAAACCTAAAAAAAACCAACTTGGGGTGGGTCCTTGGGGCCAAAAAATAATCCAAACCCGGGTTGGTGAGAAGAAACATTTCCTTTCTCTCCGAGTTTTTTTTCCCCCGCCGTCACCCCGGGTTTAGGGCACCAAAGCCCCTCAGGGGCTCACCATTCCGCACCTGCTTCAAGGCCCGCCCGGTGGGCCCCAACTTCGCCAACTGGTCCACCCCGAAACGGGAGCCAAAACCAGCCTGACTCCCGAGAATTTTCCCCGACCCCAAGGACCCAACCCCCCAGCCCGCTGTGCAAACAGCCCCTTTTCCCCCCTTAAATGCCTTCAAAACCTTTTCCCATCAAAAAATTTCCTGCCCAAAACAACCACCCCCAACTAACACCACCCCTTGTTTCAAGGGGGGGAGGGGGGGATGCTCACTTCTGCCACAGGTCTGGCCCCCGCTGGCCGGGGGTCGGTTTTTATGCCGGCCCCTCCCCCGAGCGACGCGTGCTCAACCCCCCTCCTTACTCACGTCCCGGGCGGCGTCCTGTCATGTGGGGCCTCCTCTTATGGGCTGCGCCCCCATGTCCGGCCCCGTCCTTGACCCTGAGCAACGCCTACCCTTTGCTGCTGTAGTCAATACCCCCCATTTTCCCCAACATCCACCAAATATAGACAAGACACCTATATTGGATAATTTGGCCACAGCAGCCATTTTATTAACATACAAATAAATAACAGTAAATAATAAATGATTACCAGGCAAATGAGTATCAATCCCAAAACCCCCATTTGCTCCAATCCAATGCACCCCAACAACTTTTCCAAAAACCTTCCAAAAACCTAAAAGAAACCAACTTGGGGCTGAGGTTCTTGGAGCCAAACAATGATCCAACCACCCGGGTCTGGCGAGAAGAAACATCCTCTTTCTCTCCGCAGTTTTTTACCCCAGCCGCCCACCCCGGCTTCAGGGCACCAAAAGCCACCTCAGGCGGCTCACCATTCCGTCACCTGCTCCCAAGGATGCCGCCCTGTGGAGCCCCAACCTTCGCCAGACCGGTCCATTCTAGAAACTGGGAGCAGAGCCGAGCCTGACTCCCCCGCTAATTTCCACCGACCCCAAGGACCCCAACCCGCCACAGCTAGCGATCGTGACCCCTTACGAGCGCGATGCCCCCAACAGCCCCAAAGCCCTCTCCAGCCCCTCGCGAATATCTAGTGACCACAGATCCAACCCCACCGCATTCAAGTGAACCCCATCGTTATGCCAGAATTCACCAACACCCGGTTCTAACTCCGTATGCCTCACCACACGTTCCCCATTCCTAACCACAAATGTTGCTACCGCCTTATTAACCTTGAGCCTAGCCCTATTAATCCCCGCCAAAGAATCAGCATGCCTCCAGGCCAATCTAGGCACTATGTCGGACCAAATAATAACCATTCGGGTTTCAAACAACCATAGACACAAGAAATCAAACCGAATGTCCCTTATCAGCTCCCTGATGGGACGCAACCCCAAGTCGTTCCCCCCAACATGAAATTCAACAATATCCGGAGTACGATCCCAGGACACAAAACGCTGAAAGTCAGGAACAACCTGACCCCATAGAAGTCCTCTCTTCCTGATCCATCGAACCATAGCCATTGCTTCCGGGATACCCAATTGTCTGCCACTTGCTCGCAGTGCCGCGCGCTGTGCCCCCCAGTGCACATATGACTGACCGAAAATCAAAATTAACCGCTGCCCTGTAATGAGAAGAAAAAAGGGGGGGGCAACAGGAAGACAAATTGCAATACCAGTGATTAGCCGTACCGTCCCCCCCCCTCCCCTCTTTTTCACCACCCCACATTAAGGCACCTGAATAAAATGTGGGCAGATATACAGTCTATAACGGTCTGAATCCCATCTGCCTATTTTCCGAACTGCCTCAGCGTCCAACCCCCACCCTGCCGCTTCTGTAGCCGCTCCAATCCGGAATGAGTTCGGTGCAAACCTCCCTGGATCTAAACCCAAATCCCCCAAACAGCGTCTAAACACCGCTGTAAACTGGAACCGAGACAGGTACCTACCATCTGCATGGACCAGTAAGGGGAACCCCCACGCCGACCCCAGTAGACTTCAAAGCAATTAACTGGGCACATTATTGACCCCCTAACCGCCCCCAATCGTAACCACTTACCCCTGCCTGCTTGATCCGTCTTTGACCGCCTTATATGTACCATAAGATCCTCCTGCCTTCGCTGTACATCCTCAACTTGTAACCCCCCCGGCTAGGTCCCTGCTTGGACACACCAGTTCCCCTATGCGAAGGGCTTCAAAAAATGCCAACGCAAAAGCTAAACGAAAAAGACTAGCTTCCAAAAAACCGATGAACAAACACCCGGTAACTTATGCCCCAGACGCTCCAAAAGATTAAACATGACAGGTCACCGGTTATCTGTTTACCCTGGAAACCCTCTCGGGCCCCTTTTCAGGGGCCTGCCCCACACAAAAAGCCTTTGTCACATCCCTTGCTTTAAAACCAAATGCTAAGGCTGACATAAACCTCGTAAGTTTCGAGACTGACCACCCCTCACTGACCACGTGCCCTATGAGACTAAACAATGCCGCCGTTCTTTCTTCGTCCGAAGTCAGTTGCCCTAAACCTTCCTCCCATCGCTCCCAAAGAGCTCAATGTGCCGAATATGCATCCCACGTCCCCTTGGTTAACGAAGACCTGAAAAGCCGATTCGTGGTGTCAAAACCACTGTCCACAATTCCTCGGGGCAATCCAATCCCACTGCCGCTGCCTCCGGTGCCAGCTCCCGAAAACGTTCCAACTGCGAACGAGACAGAGCATCAGCCATGTTGTTTTTAACTCCAGGGACATGCTCAGCCACCACCCATGCGTTAAGTCCCAGACACCGTAACACCAACCGTCGCAATAAACAAAGAACCGGGGGAGAAGAAGCGGACAAGGAATTAATGGCCTGCACAACACCTAAGTTGTCACAGTGAAAATGCACTTTTTTATTCCTGAACCGGTCACCCCATAAATCCAGTGCCAAGACAATTGGGAACAATTCAAGGAGAGCTAGATTCTTCACTAAACCTGCCTCAAACCATGCCTCAGGCCATCGCCCGGCACACAATTTACCCTGATAAAAAGCTCCAAAGCCAACACTCCCTGCAACATCAGTGAAAACCTCTATATCTGCATTACTCAGAGCCCTATCCAGGATAATGGATCGCCCGTTGTATTGATCCAAAAACGACTGCCATACCCATAAATCCTCTCTCAGTCCTGATGTCAATCGTATAAAATGATGTGGCACCCAAATACCCGCCGTCGCCCCTGCCAAACGTCGCGAGAACACCCTCCCCATTGGCATGATGCGGCAAGCAAAGTTCAGCTTGCCCAACAATGATTGTAATTCCCTAAGGGTCACTTTCTTACAATCCAGCATCCTCCCAATCTCTTGCCTCATATCCACCAATTTGTCTTCTGGCAGACGACATTCCATGCGAACTGAGTCAATCCATATTCCCAAAAAATTGACGGATGTAGTGGGACCCTCCGTTTTTTAGGGGGCCAATGGAACTCCGAAATGTCCTGCCACCCATTGCATGGATGCCAACAGCGACCCGCACACCGCTGGGCCAATGCAAAGAAAATCGTCCAAATAATGGATAACTGAGAAAAACCCTGACACGTCACGCACCACCATTCTAAAAAGGAGCTAAAGGTTTCAAAATAGAAGCATGATATAGAACACCCCATCGGCA
The DNA here is from genome assembly GCA_025379985.1 of Phyllomedusa bahiana. Taxonomy (NCBI): domain Eukaryota; kingdom Metazoa; phylum Chordata; class Amphibia; order Anura; family Hylidae; genus Phyllomedusa; species Phyllomedusa bahiana. The sequence goes on from JAODAL010038783.1 coordinate 16,915, forward strand.
AACACCGATCTATAAAAAACGACCCATCCCAATAACACCCCAACAGCCGAGCACTCTCAGGGTGCACCGGCAACAACCAGAACGCGGATTCAATATCCGTTTTGGCCAACAGGGCCCCGGGACCATAACGTCTAACCCAACGAAGCGCCACATCGAAAGAGGTATATACCATGGAGCACAATTCTGGGTAGATCCCGTCGTTAACCGAAAAACCTTTCGGAAACGACAAGTGATGAATTAAACGAAATTTATTGGGTTCCTTCTTAGGGACCACTCCCAAAGGAGAAACCATCAAGTCCGGAATCGGCCGTGACCCGAACGGACCTGCCATGCTACCCAATAGGACCTCCTTCTTTAATTTCTCTGCTACCACCCCAGGGTGTAGCAAAGCCGAGCGCAAATTTTTTATCGTAAAAGGGATCTCATGTGCCGGCGATGGAATGCGAAAACCCTTGCGGAAACCCCCGTCTAACAATTGTGCCACTTTCCGGTCCGGGTACCTATTTAGGTACGGCTCCATCGCGAGAATATTCACCGGAGTCACCCCCTTGAGGAGGACCAGACCCTCTTCCCTTTCCCTTGCGAAAACACCGAGTCGCGCCATGGGTGGCAGCTTGTCCCGAACCTACACTGGGTATCGTTAAATTGGCAGCAGACCCTTGAATCCCACTTGGGATACACTTCCAAAAGACCCGGAGCCCCCCTGCTGTCCATAACCTCCAGGTCCGCCCTGAAAGGGCTGGCCATACCGAGTGGGAGCCATCACCCTTAACCATAACCCAATGTCCTTCTGGTCCCATCGTATTGCTGGCCTAACCGCCTTCCGCTGATGAAACTGTTCGTCATAACGGAGCCATGCTTGCGCCCCGTAAACCCTCTGCACTTCCCCTACGGCATCTAGATAATAAAAAAGAGCTGAACAATTTTCTGGGGCTTTTTCCCCAACGACACTTGCCAAAATAGCAAATGCCTGCAACCAATTCTGAAATGTCTGTGGAATCAACCGCCATCTCCGCTTCTCCTCTTCCTCCTTCTTGCTCTCATCCCGTTTGCCTTTTGCTAAATTGAATTTTTCTAATGGGAGCAGAGAAAATATTTCGACATACTCGTCGTTCCAAATTTTCTCTTTCACCTCCTTTTTTAAATGAGCGCCTAGTGGGCCCTCAAAGCACACGTAACCTCCCCCTTTGCTCTGTCATCAGGCCCACAGCCAGCACTGAGGGGAACAGAGGACAAATCCAGTGCCCCCCCCCACCGGCACGCCCCGTACCTGCTCCTCCAGCCAGGCTGGGCCATGCGCCCCCGCAGCAATGCGGAGCTGCGCCAGCAGCTCGTCTATATTTAAATTTCCCGCCATAACGCTGAGGTGAATACGTGCGGCAGCCTTCACTGCTCACTTCTGCCACACGCGTCTGAGCCCGCGCCGCCCGGGGCTCGGCTTTATATGCCGACCCCTCCCCGAGCGACGCGCGCTCAACTCCGCCCCCTTCATCTCACTCTCCGGACGGCGCGCCGGGTCATATGGGGCTTCCCCTTATGGGCTGCGCCCCCATGTCCGGCCCCCTCCTGGTCGGTAATTAGCAGCACAGAATGGGTCCAGAGTGGGCTTTTTCAGTAAAGGAGTTATAACAACGTGTTTAAAGGAGGATGGAAAGATCCTAAGTGAAAGTGAGAGGTTACGGATTGCAGTAAGGTGAGAGAGGACAGCCAGAGAAATAGACTGGACAAGGTGGGAGGGAATGGGGTCACTAGAGCAGGTGGTGGGGCAAGCAGGCAGGAGAAGCCGGGACACTTCTTCTTGGGTCAAAAGCTGAGAGCAGGCTAGGGCACGTACGGGAAGGGACAGAATGGGTGCAGCTTGGGGTTCGAGATGAGATGTTTTGTTGGATTCTGTCAATTTTCTCTTTGAAGTGAGCTGCCAGGTCTTCAGCACAGAGGTCAGTGACCGGGGCCTGAGTTTTAGGTCTGAAGAGGGAGTGGATGGTATCAAACAAACGTTTTGGGTTGTTATGTAGTGTTGAGATGAGGCAGGTGAAATATTTTTGTTTGGTGCAATGCAGGGCAGTGTGGTAAGTCCTGAGCATGAATTTGTATTGGAGAAAGTCTGCAGGTAGCTTTGACTTTCTCCACAGACGCTCAGCACACCTGGAACATCACTGCAGAAAGCGAGTCTGAGGCGTGTGCCAAGGCTGCAGGGATCTGACACTGGTTGTGCGATGTGTGAGTGGTGGCAATATGTCCAGGGTAGTTGAGAGAGTTTCATTATATTGTATGACTGCCAGGTCAGAACTAGAGACAGAGCGAATAGGGGAGAGTGAGGACTGTAGGATGTCTGTGAATTACTGAGAGTTAATGGAGCGGATATTTCTGAAAGATTGAAGGGCAGGTGTGTCCAGTGATGGCTGAGAATTAGCGATAGTGATGGTGATTGATTTGTGATCAGAGAGCACATAAAGAGATTTAGTAAAGTTAGAAATTGAGGACAGACTACAGAAAAGCAGATCAAGAGAGTTCCCATCCTGGTGGGCGGGAGAATTTGTAAATTGTGAGAGGCCAAGGGAATGTCTTAGAGAAAGAAACTGAGGGGCAGAAAGAGACTTTGTGTCTTCAATGGGGATGTTAAAATCACTCATGATCAGAGTGGGCATTTCAGTAGAGAGGAAATGAGGAAGCCAGGCAGCAGAATTATCCAGAAACTGGCGGGGTGAGCTCGGGGGTCTGTACACAACCGCCACTCTGAGAGAAAATGGCTGAAAGAGTCTGAGCGTATGGACCTCAAAGGAGGGGAAAGTGAGGGAAGGTGCGGAAGGAATGACCTGGTAAGTGCATCCTCCATCCTGCCTCTTTTCAGGTCTGGGGGTGTGGGTGAAGTGTTGACCGCCATAGGTGAGAGCAGCAAGGGATGCAGTGTCAGATTGCTGGAGCCATGTTTCTGTGAGAGCCAGCAGGTTGAGAGAGTTAGAGAGGAACAGATCATGAATAGCAGTGAGTTTATTACAGACAAATCGGGCGTTCCACAAAGCACATTTAAAAGAGGCAAAAAAAGAAGTAAAATGAATAGCAAGCACGTTAGCAGGGTTTCTATGGTAGGCAGAAGAGGAGGTGGGATGAGCAGTAAAGGCGCGTGGGCCGGGGTTAGGAGAGATGTCATGTCACCCACAGCAAGAAGCAGGAGAATGAAGAGTGACATCAGATGGTTCAGTGATGTATATGAGCGATGTTTTTGCGGCAACCATGTAAGCAGGTGGTTTGGGTAGTTTGAAAAGGAAAATAGTGTGTGGGATGTATACATGGGTGAGGAAGGAGAGAGGAGATGATATGGATAATATTCTCAGGGGGCAAGACTGGGTGGTAAGTTAGGAGGCTGATGGCTGTAAGGTAGACAGCAATAGTGAGCATGGAGTCCAAGGTGTATTAAAAAAGACTACATACTCACAAGAAAAAAGGTATTTCTCCTAGCCCCCTTCTGTCTCATTTCTGTCTTATTTCAGCTGATTCACTTCCAAATATGGTTCACTTCTCTATATGGCAAACCTGACCCTTGGTCAAACTGACCCAAGCTATCTAATTTATATCATGCTATGTGCAGTTCATTGATTTATATGAGTGGACCCAGGTGCCAGCAATGGGTGGAGTTAGAAACTAAGCCAGCAGAGAAGATACTACAAGTTGAGTATCTGGGGTCACTAGCAACAAAAATTGGGTGAAATCTATGCATTCACATACCATGCTATAAAGCAGTAATTACACATATACAGCAGTGAGGGTGATGGGAGATATAGTCACAATTCACATACCATGAGACAAAGCAGTAATTACACTTATACAGCAGTGAGGATGATGGGAGCTGTATTCAAAATTCACATACCTGTGAAGAGATTAAATAGATCATGATCAGATGGTTGTACAGGCTCTGGGTGCTCTATCAATCAATATCTGTCTTATTTCAGCTGATTCACTTTCAAATCTGTTTCACTTCCAATATGGTTCGCTTCTCTATATAACAAACCTGACCCTTTGGGTTCAAACTGTCCCAGAACTTTTCCTCATTTTTTAACCCCTTACCAACAAAAGACGTATGACTAATTGTAACTAACACTCGGCGGTTACAGTGCTGGAGGAGCTGCGGCAATCCCGCGCATCTAAATGAATGGATATGGTTTTTGCGCCCCTTTCTCACTACGATCAGGACATCAGCGGCAAGTTTTGCTGTGTCCGATCGGTGAACAAGGCAGATGGAAGCCTTGTGAAGGCTGCCTTTGCTGCCATGTTTTCAATTTCCCCACTTCCGGCCCCAGGCAGGAAGTTTGGAAACCTCCATCTTTGTACACCGTAATGCATTGTATATTCAATGCATTTAGCTGAAAAAATTATCGCTCCCCCTAGTGGTGAAGCACCCTGGGGGGACTCAAAATTAAAAACCTCTATATCTGCATTACTCAGACCCTATCCAGGATAATGGATCGCCCGTTGTATTGATCCAAAAACGACTGCCATAACCCGTAAATCCTCTCCTCAGTCCTTGATGTCAATCGATAAAATGAAGTGGCGCCCCCAAATACCCGCCGTCGCCCCTGCCAAAACGGCGAAACACTCCTCCCCATTGGCATATGCGGCAAGCAAAGTTCAGCTTGCCCAACAATGATTGTAATTCCCTAAGCGTCCCCTTTCTTACAATCCAGCATCCTCCCAATCTCTTGCCTCATATCCACCAATTTGTCTTTGGCAGACGACATTCCATGCGAATGAGTCAATCCATTTCCCCAAAAAAAATTGAGGAGTAGTGGACCCTCCGTTTTTTGGGGGGGCCAATGGAACTCCAAAAGTCCTCCCCCATTGCAGGGATCCCAAACAGGGACCCGCACCCCGCTGGGCCAATGCAAAAAAAAACGCCAAATAATGGATAACTGATGAAACCCTGACACCACCACCCCCCTTTTTTAAAAAAGGAAGCTAAAGGCTTCAAAATAAGCAGAATAGAACACCCCATCGGAAACACCGATCTAAAAAAAAACGACCCACCCCAATAACCCCCAAAACACCGGGCACTTTCAGGGTGCACCGCAACAACCAGAAAAACCCGGATTCAATATCCGTTTTGGCCAACGGGCCCCCGGGGGCCAAACGCTAACCCAACGAAGCGCCACATCGAAAAGTATATACTGGAGCCAATTTTGGGTAGATCCCGTCGTTAAAAGAAAAACCTTTTGGAAACGACCAAATGATGAATTTAAAAAGAAATTTATTTGGGTTCCCCTTTTTGGGACCACTCCCCCAAAGGAGAAAAAACCCTAATTCCGGGAAACGGCCCCCTGACCCCAAGGACCTGCCCTTTTTACCCAAAAGGGGCCTCCTCTTTAATTTTTTCTGCTACCCCCCCAGGGGGTAGCAAAGCCGAGCGCAAAAATTTTTTTTCGTAAAAAAGGGTTCATGGCCGGGGATGGAAAAGCGAAAACCCTCGCGGAAACCCCTCTAACAATTTCCCCTTTTTTTCCCGGTCCGGGTACCTATTTAGGTACGGTCCACGCAGAATTTTCACCCGGGGCACCCCCCTTTAGGGGGACCAGACCCTTTCCCCCTTTTCCCCTTTCAAAAAAAACCGGTTTGCGCCTGGGTGGGAGCTTGTCCCAACCTACATGGTTATCGTTAAATTGGCACAGACCCTTTAAACCCCCTTGGGATCCACTTTCCAAAAAACCCCGGGGCCCCCCCTGTCCATAACCTCCAGGTCCGCCCTGAAAGGCTGGGGATACCGAGTGGGAGCCATCACCCCTTAACCATAAAACCAATGTCCTTCGGTCCCCCTCGTATTTTTCTGGGCCCAACCCGCCTTCGCTGATGAAACTTTTTCCTAACGGAGCCATGCTTGCCCCCCGTAAACCCTCCGCGCTTCCCCTAGGGAATCTAGATAACAAAAAAGAGCGCAACAATTTTCTGGGGCTTTTTCCCCAACGCAACTTGCCAAAATAGCAAATGCCTGCAACCAATTCTGAAATGTCTCTGCGGAATCAACCGCCATCTCCGCTTCTCCTCTTCCTCCTTCTTTGCTCCATCCCGTTTGCCTTTCGCTAAATTGAATTTTTTCTAAAGGGAGCAGAGAAAATATTTCGACATACTCGTCGTTCCAAATTTTTCTCTTTCACCTCCTTTTTTAAATGAGGCGCCTAGTGGGCCCTCAAGCAACGTAAACCTCCCCCTTTGCTCTGTCATCAGGCCACAGCCATCACTGAGGGGAACGGAGGACAAATCCAGTGCCCCCCCACCAGCACGCCCCGTTACCTGCCCTCCAGCCAGGCTGGGCCACGCTCCCCCGCAGCATCGCGGAGCTGCGCCAGCAGCTCGTCTATATTTAAATTTCCCACCATAACGCTGAGGTGAATACGTGCGGCAGCCTTCACTGTCACTTCTGCCACACGCGTCTGAGCCCGCGCCGCCCGGGCTCGGCTTTATATGCCGACCCCTCCCCGAGCGACCGCGCGCTCAACTCCGCCCCCTTCATCTCACTCTCCGGACGGCGCGCCGGGTCATATGGGGCTTCCCCTTATGGGCTGCGCCCCCATGTCCGGCCCCCTCTGGTCGGTAATCAGCACAGAAGGGTCCAATGGGCTTTTTCATAAAGGATTATAACAAGTTTAAAAGGAGGATGGAAAGATCCTAAGTAAAAAGTGGGGGTTACGGATTGCAGTAAGGGAGAAGGACAGCCAAGAAATAGCTGGACAAGGTGGGGGGAATTTGGGTCACAAAAGAGCAGGGGTGGGGAAGGGGCAGGGAAGCCGGGGGACACTTCTTTGGGCAAAAGCTGAGAGCAGCTGGGCACGTACGGGAAGGGACAAAAAGGGGTGCATTGGGGTTCGAGATGAGATTTTTGTTGGATTCTGTCAATTTTCCCTCTTTAAAAGTGAGCCCCCAGTCTTCAAAACAGGTCAGGGCCCGGGGGGGGCCTGAGTTTTAGGTTGAAAGGGAGGGAGGTATCAAACGGGGTTTTGGGTTTTGTTAGTTGAGATGAGGGAGGTGAAATTTTTTTGTTTGGGGCAGTGAAGGCTTTGTGGTAAGTCCTGAGAAAATAATTGGTACTGGAAAATTTGAGGTAGCTTTATTTTCTCCAAGTGTAAAACACACCGGGAAACATCACTGCAGAAAAGGGGTTGAGGCGTGTCCCAAGGTGCAGGATCTGAAAAGGTTGTGCGTGTGTGAGGGGGGCAAAATGCCCGGGGTATTTTGAGTTTTTTCATAATATTGTTTACCCCAGGTCAGAAAGGGGCAGAGCGAATTGGGGAAGGAGGACTGTGGGAAACTGTGAATTCTATGTTAATGGAGCGGTATTTCTGAAAGTTTATGGGCAGGTGTGTCCAGTGATGGTGAAATTTACGATAGTGAAGGGAGATAGATTTGTATCAGGAGCACATAAAAGAATTATAAAGTTAGAAAATTTAGGACAGATACAGAAAACCGATCAAGAGAGTTTTTCCCATCCTTGGGGTGGGAACTGTAAATTGGAGAGGCCGAAGGAAGAGGGTTTGTGAAAGGGAAATGAGAGGCAGAAGGGGACATGGGGGATCAATGGGGGTTTTTGAAATCACCATGACAGAGGGGCATTTCAGTAGAGAGGAAAGAGGAAGCCAGGCACAGAATTATCCAGAAAAATGGCGGGGGAGCTCGGGGGTCTGTACACAACCCCCCTCCCGAAGGGAAAAAGGCTGAAAAGTCTGAGCGAAAGGCCTAAAGGGGGGGGAAAAGTGAGGGGAAGGTGCGGAAGGAATGACCTGGTAAGTGCATCCTCCATCCTGCCTCTTTTCAGGTCTGGGGGTGTGGGTGAAGTGTAGACCGCCATAGGTGAGAGCAGCAAGGGATGCAGTGTCAGATTGCTGGAGCCATGTTTCTGTGAGAGCCAGCAGGTTGAGAGAGTTAGAGAGGAACAGATCATGAATAGCAGTGAGTTTATTACAGACAAATCGGGCGTTCCACAAAGCACATTTAAAAGAGGCAAAAAAAGAAGTAAAATGAATAGCAAGCACGTTAGCAGGGTTTCTATGGTAGGCAGAAGAGGAGGTGGGATGAGCAGTAAAGGAGCGTGGGCCGGGGTTAGGAGAGAGGTCATGTCACCTACAGCAAGAAGCAGGAGAATGAAGAGTGACAGCAGATGGTTCAGTGATGTGTATGAGCGATGTTTTTGCGGCACCATGTAAGCAGGTGGTTTGGGGTAGTTGAAAAGGAAAATAGTGTGTGGGATGTATACATGGGTGAGGGAAGGAGAGAGGAGATGATATGGATAATATTCTCAGGGGGCAAGACTGGGTGGTAAGTTAGGAGGCTGATGGCTGTAAGGTAGACAGCAATAGTGAGCATGGAGTCCAAGGTGTATTAAAAAAGACTACATACTCACTAGAAAAAGGTATTTCTCCTAGCCCCCTTCTGTCTCATTTCTGTCTTATTTCAGCTGATTCACTTACAAATATGGTTCACTTCTCTATATGGCAAACCTGACCCTTGGTCAAACTGACCCAAGCTATCTAATTTATATCATGCTATGTGCAGTTCATTGATTTATATCAGTGGACCCAGGTGCCAGCAATGGGTGGAGTTAGAAATAAGCCAGCAGAGAAGATACTACAAGTTGAGTATCTGGGGTCACTAGCAACAAAAATTGGGTGAAATCTATGCATTCACATACCATGCTATAAAGCAGTAATTACACATATACAGCAGTGAGGGTGATGGGAGATATAGTCACAATTCACATACCATGAGATAAAGCAGTAATTACACATATACAGCAGTGAGGATGATGGGAGCTGTATTCAAAATTCACATACCTGTGAAGAGATTAAATAGATCATGATCAGATGGTTGTACAGGCTCTGGGTGCTCTATCAATCAATATCTGTCTTATTTCAGCTGATTCACTTTCAAATCTGTTTCACTTCCAAATATGGTTCGCTTCTCTATATAACAAACCTGACCCTTGGTCAAACTGTCCCAGAACTTTTCCTCATTTTTAACCCCTTACCAACATATGACGTATGACTAATTGTAGCTAACACTCGGCGGTTAAAGTGCTGGAGGGAGCTGCGGCAATCCCGCGCATCTAAATGAATGGGATATGGTGTTGCGCCCCGTTTCTCACTACGATCAGGACATCAGCGGCAAGATTGCTGTGTCCCGATCGGTGAACATGGCAGATGGAAGCCTTGTGAAGGCTGCCTTTGCTGCCATGTTTTCAATTTCCCCACTTCCGGCCCCAGGCAGGAAGTTTGGAAACCTCCATCTTTGTACACCATAATGCATTGTATATTCAATGCATTAGGCTGTAAAAATTATCACTCCCCCTAGTGGTGAAGCACCCTAGGGGGACTCAAAATTAAAGTAAAAAAAAAAAAGTTTTCAAGTATAAAAAAGTATTAAAAGTTCAAATCACCCCCCTGTCGCCATTTTGCAAATACAAAAAATTAAATAATAAAAGAGTTACACATATTTGGTATCACCGTGTCCGAAAAAAATCCAATCTATTAAAATATAACATAATTTATCCCATACGTTGAACACTGTAGAAGAAAAAAATTCCAAACACCAAAATTGCGTTTTTTTGGTCATTTCACATCCCCTTAAAATTGGAATAAATTTGATCAAAAAAGTCACATGTATTCCAAACTGCAAGCAATAAAAAGTACACTTCAGCCCACAAAAAATACCACTCACTCAAGCCCGTAGGTGTTAGAACAAATTTGGAATTTTTTTACGGTACCAAAACATAACGGAAGCCATACATGTTAGCTATTGTCGTATTTGTATCAACCTGTAGAATACAGATAACACATAATTTTTACCAAAAGTTGAATGCTGTAAAAGCAAAACACCCACAAATATGGAGCAAGTAAGTTTTTTTTCACATTTTACCCCACTTATAATTTTTTTACGGTTTCCCAGTATATTCTATGGTACAATGAATGACACCATTAGAAAGTACATCTTGTCCCACAAAATAAAAACCCTTATATGTCTGTGTAGGTGGAAAAATAAAAACATTATGGATTTTGGAAGGCGAGGAGGAGAAAAATGAAGTAATTTTTTTTTCTTTGGAGGGGTTAAGGGATTAAAGTTATATGCGAATTTCATTGTTATGTTGACTAGTAGAAATGTCAGGCTGGGATTGGGTGTAGCTGCTTATTATTTAACCTGGCAAACATGTACATGACGTAGGTATACAGTACCTGCCCAGAATGCCGGGAAAGTTAGCAAGGGAGTATATAAGATTATACTAATGTTAGATAACATTACTGGAACAGATCAGGGTGGAAGTGTGCCAGTCACTTCTCTTAGGAGAATTACATTAAATCATGCTTGAAGAGATTGTTTCTAGACGGTATTGTCTGTGTCTGATTGAACCTATAGTATGGAATTTGTAGACTGGCTTTCACCTGCACCTACTATTGCATTCCTAAAAAAAAAAAAAGACTGTGTGGTTGCATGATGGGCCAGGAAGCAATTAGTATCTAAACATGTTGGTAGGGACCCTTAAGAATTTTCATGGAAGGCTATTCTGATTACAAACAGATAAAATGCAGGAGGGTATCCATTCTTGATGGAGGGTATACACATTTTTACCCTAAGGCTTACTTCACACATATTTTTTGGGTGATTTTTGGCTTAATTACATGTCTCAAAAACTGATTTTTTTAGTGCTGCATGTGTTTTTCTTCAAAATTAATGGGGCACATTTACAATGGTGACAGAATAATAGTGTAAATGGATTGTATCATATTTCTGTATTTTACAAATTTTTTAGACACTTTTGCAATGTGTTTTTCAAAGGGGATGTGGATTTTCATGTAAAGAGAGTGTGATCTAACACATACCTATCATGTCCAACTTACTCCAGCAGACCAGCGCGAACATAACAGCGGCGTTTCTGGGTATATATGGATGTGTTTATTTAAAATAATGTATCATATATACATAAATCCATACAAATAGCTGTAAAACAATGTTACATGTATCATATCCTCTATGGTCCTTCAGTGACCACATAATATCGCTGTATAAGGAGCAAATATCGCCATACTGTTCCTAACCGCCACATCTTGACCACATATTACCATCACACAGTGACTGAATGCCACGATACTGTTCCTGAATATCAACTATTACACTACTACCAACATGTTTGCCATACAATGACCCTATAGTGGTGAATACCATTTGTACACAGGTGGTCTGGGAAGAGCCAGATTATCATAAGAAGAGAAACCATCTAATGTGGAGGTCTATTTCTGGCAGGCTTGTATTATTAGGGTTGAAAGGCAAATATTCATGGATTCTCCTATCTTAAAAGTATCAGCCTGCGGCTGCCAGTTTTGCCTTGGCTGGTTATGAAAATGGGGGGACCCATGTAGTTTTGTTTTTTATCCTTAATTGAAAATCTAAACAGAGAAAATTATTTTAAAAAAAATTCATAACCAGCCAAGGTAAAACCGAAAGATGCAGCCTTATACTTTCAAGATAGGAAGGTCCATGGATATTGGCCCCTCCCCATCCTAAAAATTTCAGCCCATATTTGCCCTAGAAGTGTACCATCATATTAGATGGTCCCCTTTCTGACAGTAACCCGGCTCCTCCCAGTACTCCTGTGTTGGGTACTGAAGTAATTGGAGTGCATATAACAGAAGATCGAGTACCTGACAGCTTCCGGGTGCTGCGGTGGCCCGGGCGCTGTCAGTGATCTTCTCACCTGTATGCGACTCCTCCGGAGCGCACACTGGTGAAGAGATAGTACTGCGGAGCAGAGAGCGAGCGCTCCCTGCTCCGCAGTGGACTCCGGGCGGCCGCAGACTCGAGGCTGTCTGGAGTTTCCGGCACAGGCAGTGTGTGTCATCACGCTGCATGCACGGCCTGATAACATCACCCGCCTGTACCGAGAAGACTGAGGAGAGTGCGCGGGAGGCGGAGCAGCGGGGAGCGAGGTAAGTGGGGTTTTTTTGTTTTTAAACCCTACCTATACCTGCCTATAGCCTGCCTATACCCTGCCTATAGCCTGCCTAGGGGGACCTATACCTGGCTATACCCTGCCTATGAGGACCTATACCTGCCTATAACCTGCCTATGGGGGCAATTACCTGCCTATACCAGCCTATAACGACCTATACCTGCCTATACCCTGCCTATGAGGACCTATACCTGCCTATAGGGGCAATTACCTGCCTATAGCCTGCCTAGGGAGACATATAGCTGCCTATACCAGCCTATGGGGGACATTAAGCTGCCTATACCCAGCCCTAAAACCTGCCTATGGGGGACATGATAAACTGCCTATACAAGCCTTATATCTGCTATGGGGGACATAAACAGCCTATAACCAGCCTATATCTGCCTATGGGGGACATAAACCTGCCTATACCTGCCTAATTCTGCCACTGGGGGACATTAAAAACGCCTATACCTGCCTATACCTGCCTATAGGAGACATTAAACTGCCTAATCCCTGCCTATGGGAACATTAAACTTGCCTATGTAATTTAATTGGGTAATATATTTATCTTTTAAAAATAACACCAGTAGCCCGCTGCATTTTTTCAACCCAACTTAACTCGAGTCAATTAGTATTTCCCCGTTTATGTGGCAAAAGTAGTAGTGCCGTTGGCATATACAATACTCGGGTCGTCTTATACCTCGAGATATATACGGTATTTAATGAGGTTGTCCAGTCTTAAAAAAAACAAAACATTTTTGTGTTGGTGGGGGGAGGGGTCGGGGAGGTAGGGTAAGGTTGTAGATACAACAAAATAATATGTGATAACGGAAGGTGGATATTTCGCTGGACCACCTCAAGCGATTAGTAGTTAAGCCACGCCAGAGAGAGCGATTCTAAGTAGCCCCCGTAATTCACCAGAACCCGCCGCAAAGCGGGTGGACTTGCTTGCGCGAGAGGCTACCAGGTCGCTACACCCCTGACGAGACCATAGCTTGAGCGATGGCGGCCGGGGTAATGCGTGTGTACAGAAATCGTAATCTGGTAGACGTAGTCGGAGGACATGCGGGATATCAGGACATGCGGCAGAGTTCGTCGTGGTCAGAGACAAACGGGCGACGGTCCCCAAGCAGCGGCCAAACAAGCAAGGTCAGGAAACATAGTGGAACGGACGTCACAACGGTTAATCAATACGGTAACTCCCAACACTTTGTAAAACACCTAAACCGTACACCAACAATCTGGGGCAGAGATGCCGAGGCGAATACCTAATATAGGGAACCAGCGGCCGTCAAAGTGACAATTACCAGCGCGCTGGCCCTTTATAAATCCAGACCAGGCCGTCGCGCGAAGCGCCCTAGGCAGCGAGTACACGCTCATGCGTCGGGACAGACAGGAGCAGAGAGCACAGGAGCGGGGAAGGGTAAGTATACTGGCTTCGGGACCTGGGCAGCAAGGGGAACTGTCACTGGCACCCGCGCCAGCCACCAAGCGAGCCGGGGGGCGGCCACGGGAGGCAGCGGTCCCCGCGCCAGACCCCACGTGGCAAAGGGGGGGGCGGCTGCGGTGGCGGCGGCACCCACCCCCCCCCTTAGTCTCCCACTCTTTTTTTTGGAATTTAGAGAGGAGGTCAATGACAGGTTGGCCTCAGGTTCCCACGAAAACGCTCCCTCTGGCCCCTGGCCCCGAAACCCCTTCCGTCACTAAGACAGAACCACCGCTTCCCCCTCACTGTTTTTTTCTTTTTTCCGCCAGCACCTCCTTGACCTCAAAGATGATTATCAGAGTTAGCCAAAGGAGAAGGCGAGACAGAAGCCACATAAAGCGTTCGCACCGACAGGTTTGAGGAAAGAAACAGGAAGGCGTTCGGGAATTTCGCAGAGGAGAGCCAGCGGAGCTTTTAGGACACCAGGGTTCATCACCGAAGTACAACAACAAGTGCCCAAATCCTAAGGCCTAACTTAAACTGGGCACCTTGAAAACGAAATATAATTTGGCAACAACCAAAACTTCTAGATCCCCCGGCTCAAATAGGGTGGAGGGTCACGATACCTGTCTGCCTGGACCTTGGTGCTAGCGGAGGCCCGTAGAGGGCCTGTCCGTGTGACTTGCCAAGTGCCTTGAATGTCCTGCCCTTGCGCCTCCCCGGCAGGAACGTGACACGAGGGTGCCAGAGGGACAGGCGGGTTGGTATGTAGCCCAAACACACTAAAAAGAGGAGAGTCTCCAGCGGATTCCGAGACTAGGGAAATTAAAAACGAGAATTCCGCCCAGGGGAGGAGGTCAACTGTATATCCTGTCGGGCGGATACAAATATATTTGTAGTTTAGGTACCTAAAACTTGGTTTAGCCGCTCTACCCACCCCCCGTTAGTTTTGAGGTTGTATGCAGATGAGAATCAGCTGAACTGCAAACTGACCACATAGAGCCCTCTCAGAATCTCGAAACAAACTGGACCCCCCTATTCATCCGAGAACGAAATGCAATGGAGACCGTGTAAACCGAAAAATGTGGTGAAAAAAGTGCTGGGCCAACTGGGGGCAGAGGGTTAACCCGGTGCACAGAACGAAGTGAGCATCTATTTCGAGAATCTATCATCACCACCGCCAAATGACCGTGTTTTACCAGCGGAGGCGCCGGGAGGTCCGTAACAAAGTCCATATGCTACATAGAGGAGCAAGGGTCTTCCTAGCACCGGGAGAGGCTGAAGCAGACCCAGGTCTGAGACGAGGACTTTATACGGGCACATCAGGAGGTACAGGCCAGGGACAAAGTCTCTAACCATCCTTGAGCGAGGGTGGGCCACCAATAAAACGAGCAGATTAGATGTGCAGGGACTTATGGGGACACCAGTATGACCATCTGTTCTGTAAGGAATGTCCCCACTTCAGATTCGAGGCCGCAAATCAGGGCGTATGTAAGTCTTCCCAGGAGGAAATGTTGAAGGTCCACGGGGGCCGCCGAGAGGAGATCATTCAGGAGTAACTATGTGCTGCAGAGGCGGCTCCATGCCCACTGTGTCCGAGGATCTAGAGAGGGCGTCCCCGCTTTGACGTTCTTCTCTTATCCCATCTGGGCCGAAAGAGAAGAGAAAATCAAGAGGGTGAAGATAGAGTGGACCACCAGGCTTATCGAGGATTGACGATGGCAGACTAAGATAAGAAGATTTTTTATGATCGGTGAAGATATCGATGGGGTGGCGACCCGATCCCGCATGTGCCCCATTCTTCTAGGGCTAAACTTAATGGCCAGTAAGTTCGCGATCCTCCGATCGTGAATTTTTTTTGGCTGGGGTGAAGGTTTTGGAAAAGAAGCCGTCAAGTAACACAGTTACCCAGAGGTAGGACTTCGTAGGAGACAGCGCCTTGCATCTACTGAGGAGTGCGATCCCCTTCTAGGACAAACGGACCGCTGCGGGTCCTGGCAAGATCTGAACAGGAAGCTGAAGCTATAATGTTGAATTAAGGCGAACAAAGGCTTCTTGGGCTCTCTGGATGCCAGGATTTTAGGGTGGCATTCTTCTTCGTAAGGGCCCACCCGAGCGGGCCACGAGCGTGGAATAAATGCGGGACGAACTGTCTGTAATAGTTTGCAAACCCCAAAAAGCGTTGGATGGACCGAAGACCCACAGGTCGATGCCACTGTACAAGACGCTGAAAAGCTTAGAGGATCCATCTGGAGACCCTGATCCAGACGATGAACCTTAGGAAGGGCATACAAGGTGGCGTTCAAACAAGCATTTCTCCAGTTTGGCAAATACCTGGTGGCTACGGAGACTGTCTGAGCACCTGGCGGACGTGGTGCGGTGCGTACTCCAGATCATTAGAGAAGATTAAGATGTCATCCAGATAGAACAATAACACGACATTATAGAAGATCGCGGAAGAACACATTGACGAAATCTGGAACAAAAACTCGTGCCGAAGCGTTAGCAGAGCCAAATTGGCATGACAAGATATTTAAAATGCCATACTCGGTATTAAAGGCCGTTTTCCATTTGTCCCTTCACGATACCAGAAAACAAGTTGTAAGCTCTGCGTTAAATCCAACTTGGAAAAATGTTGCGCCATGCAGGCGATCAAAAGCTCTGAGATCAGAGGCAGGGGGTATCGATTTTTTACAGTACAACTTAATGAGTTCCCCGTAAAACGCTAAACGAAGGCCGTAGAGTACCATCCTTCCTTTCTCAACAAGAAAAGAAAAAAAACGACGGCCCCCGCCAGGCGAGGAAGACTTGCGTAAAAGCCTTTACGGAGATTCTCCTGGACATATTTCCGACATTGACTCCGTCTCCTCCTCCTCCGGGGACAGAAAGAGGATAGACTTCTGCCTCGGGGAGGAGTACTAACCGGGTTGTAGGTCAATAGGACAGTTCCAATGGCCGGTGCGGGGGAAATATCGGCCTGTCTTTTCGGAAAAGGACGTTGGCTAGATCCTGGTAAGGAGTGGGCAGACCGCCAGAGAGCTTCGTAACTTTACAGATGCGGGCCGAAGAGCTGACGGAGGACAGGAAGGCATCGCGAGTGGCACGTGGGACCCCAACGATAACCTTGCCCGTGTTCCAGTCTAAGGTCGGGGCATGGCCTTGCAACCAAGGAGGCCCAGGAGAATCTCAGAAGAGGAGGCAGGCAGAACTGCGAAGTCTCAGAGTCTCCTTGTGTACGGCTACAATCTGCAGAGGAGAGGGGGCGCAAAGCAGAACCGAATAGCGTCCTATAGGCATTCCGTCTCACTGACGTAGGAGACGAACAAATGTGTATCTATTTTTCTTCTGCCAGAGGGGTCACCCGGGAGACGAAATAAGGACACCAGCGCGGGCTCTCCAAAAATTTCCAGCAGGACCCCGAATCAGGAAGTGTCTTGAAAGGTGCCAGTCCGGCGAAACTCCACAGAGACGGGAATGGACAGACGGGGGAGTAGGCCGCCCTCCCTAGACCACCTAGTGGATGGCCTCTCCTGCGAGCCCTAGGTGCGAGAGTTTCCCGGGCGCACCAACCAGTCCCCAAATCCAGAACCGAAACAGTAGAACACAAGCTTGCCTAAGAGACGACTCTGCCGAATGTTCTTCTGGTCAGGTGGCTTCATCACCGACCTGCACGGGTCCCGTCCCACAAGAACCATTGGCGGAGGAAGTGGAGTCCGTTGGAAAACGGGAGCCAATACGAGGAAACCGGCGTGTCCGGTCGACCTCCCTTGGAGGCGGAGGCTCTGACGTGATGAAGCCATGGCACTTCTTGGGGTCTCCAATCATAGGGCGAGAGAGAGCGGCCGATGAGAGATGGTCCCGCTGCAGTAGCAGGTAGAGCAATGGCTTCAGGAGCAACAGGATGCTTGCATGGCGGCAGCAGCCGTAGGCGAAGCTAGACGGGACGCAAGGTTCTGCATCATGGCCACGAGCTGGTCAATACGCCGGCTCTGCTGGGCGACGGCCGTCGTGACGTCCCGGAGAGATCGGGCAA
Source organism: Phyllomedusa bahiana (assembly GCA_025379985.1). Lineage (NCBI taxonomy): Eukaryota > Metazoa > Chordata > Amphibia > Anura > Hylidae > Phyllomedusa > Phyllomedusa bahiana. The sequence continues at coordinate 34,336 of JAODAL010038783.1, forward strand.
AGGTACCCTGGCAGGGTAATGCGTGGTACAGAATCATAATCTGGAGACGTAGTCGGGGACAAGTGGGAGGTCAGGACGGCTCAAGAAGGTTCGTGGTCAGAGACGGGCAGACGGTCAATAGGCAGGCGGGCAAACAGGCAAGGCCGGAAAACGTAGCGTGCAAGGGCTGGTTACACGGGAGTAATCAATACGGAACTCCCAACACTTCAAAAACACTAAACGCACACCAACAATCTGGCAGAGAGTGCAGAGGTGTATACCTTATAATAGGACAAGCGCCCGCCAATTGACAATTTACCGGCGCGCGTGGCCCAATAAAATCCAGACCAGCCATCGTGCTGCGCGCCCTAGGCAGCGGGTATGCGCGCCAGCGGCTGGGAACGAACAGGAGCAGAGAGCGCAGGAGCGTGGACGGGAAAGGGAACTGTCGCCGGGACCCGCGACCCGGCACAAGGGGACGTCGCTGGGCGCAGCGGCACCCGCTGCCAGCCCCCAAGCCAAGCCGGGGGCGCGCCGTGGGACGCAGAAAGGTCCCCCGCGCGCCAGATCCCATGCGCAGGGGTGGGGCCGCGGGGGACGACGGCACCCGCGCCAGCCCCCTTGACAAATTTAAAACTCACCTTCCAGACTTCCCAAGGCTACTGCCGATCATGCAGCCAATCTGGAGCCTTAGCGGCCACATGCTGTTTAAGCAGGAAGAGTCTGCTGAAGCCCGTGAAAGCCTACAGGTTTATGTGAACAGTGAAGTTAAGGTCATTGGCCGAGAGCAGTGGGACAACAACTGAGTGCTGGAACTGAGTTTGCAAAGAACAATCTTTAATTTTTTTCAATTTCAGTCCCTCCCTGGGCCAGTATTTTTTTTCTTTAATTGAATAACCCCTTTAAGCTTTGCAAGAAAATGATGGATTATGGGATAAGTTATAAAGGCTAACATTTTATACACCAGTTAAAGTTGGTTGAAATAAAATTCACCAAATTTATTAAGAAGCGCATTTCTCTAAACCCCTTTCTGACATGTGATGTACATCTACCCAACGTCTAATGGTTTCTCCCTACAGGATGAAATTGAGTGACAGTCCAATATATTTCACTAGTTTCCATAATCACCACATTTCATCCAGAAAAAAACTAATTGAATGTATTAGACAGCTGCGCCTCAGGGCATTACTGGCAGTATTCCTATACCTTCTCCTGACCAATATAGGAACTAGTAATGGATGGGGGACCCAGATGCTTCGACTGTATGGGGTCCTAAAATTACTGATAATAGCTCTGGTGGACCAGAGTGTGCATCTGCCACCTTGTAGAATACATGTAGAAAGAACTGAGGCTTTGGTTGGGTCCAAAATAAGCTGTTACCCAGCACAATAATAATGCAGGTTCTGAGTTTTCAGTTTTTAAAGTAATCTTTTCCATTGAACATATGTGTGTTTGACACTTAAGGGCCTTTTTGACATTATAATTATTTTCCATTCATTTTATAAAATACCAAAAACAGAAATTTAAAATGAGCATAGAAAATGTATTTCAAAAAGGGCATTAGAACTTTCTATTGTAGTCTTACACTAGGGAAAACACCATCTGTCTTTATAAACCTCATGTGACATTCACCGTGGTAATACTGTGAGACTAAGGGTCAGGAAACCAGAAGCGACAATGTCTTGTGTATTACTTAACATCAGGAGACACACAGGATATATCTGGATATCTTTATGCATCTTTTAGAATGTCATATTTTATTAGACTCTTTGATACTAGATACTATGACAGTTTTCACATAAGGTTGAAATATCATACAACAAGCTGGAAAAATATCAAATACAAACATTGAAATTCAAAGGCAGGATATGTGAATGTCAGACTGGTCTGTGTTATTTACCACAACAATTTTTGTGACAGGAAATCTATGTAGGAGCAGCAACATATGTACTGTAATACGTATACGAGGTACAGTACCGCTTTTGCCCAAAATATAGCCTATCATGAATTATAGCTTATCAAAAATGTAATGTAGTAAACTAGTGCACCACAGCAAAATAAACATATTCTGTGGCAGAAATATACCAACAAACCGCTTAGCATTAATCTCAATGGAAAATTGGCATTGCAGTTCAAATGGCACAGGATTTTCTGCTGATGATTTAAAATTCATGCAGAAAAGCAACCTAACAGACACATTAGGTCACATTTACCACGTTACCAAGTGGCACATTTTGGTGAGTTTTTGAAAGACACCTTTATTAAGTGTTTTAGGCACCGCTCCAAAAAGAGGGATATGGCTAGTTTAGAGGTAAACATGGCTTTGTGGGAATGGAAGTATAGAGTGTGCAATCACTCTACCAGGGATCTTAAAGGGTTGTTACCACTATAGATGTTAATGGTATGTCGATAAGATATGCCAGCAAAGACTGATAGGTGCAAGAAGACAGTAAAGAGAGGCTGTCAGATGGAGGAAGGTAAAGAGACTAATAAAGCTACTTAATGATGAAAAGAAGGACGTCAGCATAAAAGGCTTCTTTATTGAAGAGTCACAGGTACAAAAAGGTGCAACGTTTCGGCTAAAAAAGTAGCAGCAAGCCTTTCTCAAGCATAATACAAGTGCTTAAAGTGTCTCATTATATACATATCATCAGCAACCACCTAATTAACCAACAACCAATAGTAGCACACTATCCATTGTGACATAATAGTGAATAGTCAATTTAGCATAGTGTATTTATCAATAATAAAAGTGTTAATTATAAAAATCCCCTTTACTCACTCCTTAATGTAGAGCGGGACACTCGGCATCTTCCATAAGCTACTGCGCATGTCTACTAGTGACGCGCATGGCAATAGAGCTTCAATTACAACGATACACAGCGCATATCCTTGTGGGCACACTCACACCAGGAAGCGGCCTCAATACATCACTGCGCCTGCTCAGTGCCAGACTATCAGCGGCATAGGATTCTCAATGAGGCATTATATCTTATGCACTCCATAAAATAACAAAATATCCAGCATTATTGTTTATGTGTCCTAGGATACAGACAGACAACTGGGCATTCTATATCAACACCCCACGATCCCCAACACCGTACTGCAGAGAAGAGATGTCATAAAATACAACAACTCACTATGCTAAACAGTGGCACTATCGTCACCTCACATAACACATCGTGTGAGTGTGGGACAATGTGCAGGGCTTCGGTGGGTGGACATATATATCCCATAGGTCATATGTGATCCAAAATTTTGGACAACAAAAACAAAGACTATTTCCAATACTCTGTTTAAGCAACCATTCATCCAGAATGCTGTATCTCACCGAGCATCTCAATAATTAGAATAAGAGCTCGAAGAGCCAAAGAACACCGTCCAGATTGATCCCACTCCATCTTTCATATCCTAAGTGGATATAAAGTTAATATTAGTGAATTGTGATTAAAAACAAAGAATAAAAGTAATCTAAGCACAAAATATCCCTACACAGAAATATTAGATCTTACTCACATTAAAATCTATATTTAAACCAGTAGGATGCAAAGAATCTAACTCAAAGATCCATTTTAATTCCTTTTTCAATAGCAATTTCTCACGGTCTCCCCCCCCCCCGTCTAAGGACAGAAACATGATCTATCACTCTAAACCTTAATTGAGCAATGAAGTGATTGCATTTAACAAAATGACGTGCCACAGGTAAATCCATCATTTTTCTACTTCGTGCTCTTAAAGCTTGTTTATTCTCTCTCTAACCTCCATTGTTTTTCTCACCATATAGATCTTACTACAGGGGCAAACAATCATGTAAAATAGCATAGGAAGTACGCAGGGATATCTCTCCTTAATCCTTTAATGTTTGCCATCAGGGGATGATGAAATGGGGTTCCCCCCCTGATCCAATTATTGCAATTACAACAAAATTTAAAACATGGAAAAATTGCCCATCTTTTGGGGGCGCTAGAAAAGACTGTCGCATACCTAGAGAAGATGGAAGATCAGATTTTACAAGTTTGTCTCTCAGGTTCGTACTCCTTCTATAGGCCATCATTGGGGCTGTTGAAAACTCCACAATGTCTGGGAAGCCTTTTTGTAAAATATGCCATTCCTCCCTCACAATTTCTGCTATCCTTGGGCCTAAGCTTCCATATGTAGTCACAAATGGAATTCTCGGATTAGTTTGCTTTGTTCGGGACTTCAAAGTATCAGACCTCCTGACACCCTTTATTCGTTCCTTAAATCTATTCAAAAGTGACTTAGGGTAGCCTCTTTGAATAAATTTATTGCACATTTCCTCCACTTTTACATCAATCTTAGAGTCATCTGATATTGCACAGAAAATCTGAGGTCTCTTTGATATAGGAGGGAGCAGCCGTGGCAAAAGATCTCAAAACCTTATCTAAAAAGATGGCTATGTTACTGAACACAGAGCCACAACCAGACACTATGGGCCTACCTGGGGGATCAATCAA
>JAODAL010038784.1:0-38785 GCA_025379985.1 Phyllomedusa bahiana
TGCGGAAGCTAGAACTAATTGTACAGTTGTGGAGAGCCAGATATCAGTGATAGCTGGCATACTACTGGGAAAACAGGGACAGTTTATACACAGAGTATACACAGTCAGGCAGAAAGCCTGTCGGTTTCTTGCTTCCCATCACAATGGTCATGTAACCTTTAGGGCTCGGTAACTGCTTGAGCTGTTGGTTTATTTAACGCCCAGACCAGCTTTGCTAATTCAGGGGATGTTTTTTCTCTCTTTTTCCAAAATTGGAGCAAATTTTATTAGCCCGTTACGGGGAATCAGAAAAAAATAAAAAGTAATGTAAAAATGCCCCCAAAGGTCTTTTTCTGACCTTTATGGGGGGCACAATTTGGAAAATAAAATAATTTAAAAAAATAATAATAAATAACAGACAACTTTTAGCCTTTCCCATGATGACCCTAAAACTTTATCACCTACAATATATCACAAAAGTGAGTTCATATTGTATTATATCTTTCATAATTGGAGATAAGGAAAGATAGCGAATCCTGATCTGTCTCGAAGCCCAGCCATGGGATGCGCTGGACTTATGGGGAAATGTCCCCTTTAAAGGTGCCCCGTTTTTCTTATAAAAAAGAACTGGGGTGCAAAAAAACTAGGGCATTTGAACCTTTGGGGGCCTAAATAGACGCATCAAATATGTGCAATAAAATTGCTATGCACCTTTTTTTTTGGTATACGCCAAAATCGGGCTTTAAAAATAGCTATAAAGGCATCCCAGATTTTGACAGGTTTATTTATTCGGGGCCCCTTTAAACCTTATTTATGCCCCTTTAAAAAAGGGGGTGGGCCCTCTTTTTGACATGTCCCCCTATGTTTATAGAAAGTTTATTAAAGGGAAGACGCGTTTTTGGAACTGATGAAGTGTCGAATAGACACAAAAAGGGGGGTCTTTTTTTAATAAACATATATTAAAAAAGAGAGAGTCCAGGATTCCTTTGGACTTTTTTGGGGGGAAGATCAGGATTAGTGATCTTCCCCTTTTTCCCAATTTATGCATCGCTCTCCGACCTCCTTTGGGGAGAAGAAGACCCATACCGGACCCTGCTGCAGCGGACCAATAGATCGAATAAACCATTTGAAAAAAAATATGTAAAGTGTTGTGCCTGGATTCAGCACAACCAAACAAGGTGAGCCTTCATTCACTTATTCTACGTGCTTTCTGCTGTAAATAACAATATTACATGAGGGAGCGCTGTCTCTGTTTTTTTTTCTTTTCCATATTACATTATATATATTATATTCATGGGACAACTCTGAAGATATGACACTTTGATACAATATAAAGTATTTCAGTGTACAGCTTGTATAACAGTGTAAATTTGTTGTCCCCTAAAAAAAACTAATACCAGCATCAAGTTAAGCGCAGGCAACAAAAGTGAGTACCCCCTAGTGAAAGGGAAAAAAATTGTGCAAAAAGTGTCAATATTTTGTGGGGCCCCATTATTTTCCGCCTCCTTAATTCTTGGGCATGGGGTCTTAGAGTTCACAGGTTGCACCCAAAGGAATCTTTTCCCATCCCCCCATGAGACTCACAAACTGGTGAATGTTAGAGACCTTGTTTCCCCCTTCTGTTTGGGATCCCCCAAGTGCTAATAGGTTTAGGTCTGGGACTGCTTGGCCGTCCAGCACCTTTCCCTTTCATTTTCTTTAGCAAGGCAGGGGGTGTCTTGGAGGTGTGTTTGGAGTTTTCATTATTTTGGAAACTCCCCTGCAGCCGAAGGGAGGGGATATGCTCTTCTTCAGTATGTCACAGTACTGTTGGCTTTTATGGTTCCCCCAATGAGTGTAGTTTCCCACAGCCCGGCAGAAACTATGCAGCCCCAAAACCATGACACCCCTCCCTGCTTGATGTAGGGAGACAAACCCCGTCTTTGTTCCTCATGGTTGCTCCACACCGCCGACCCACCCGAACCATAAAGTTTTCTTGGTTTATTAGATCACAGACAAAGGTTCCAGTTTTCCATGTTTTTGTCTGTTTGTCTTAGCAAACTGTTTGTGGGCTTTTTTGTGATCATCTTTAGAAGAGGCTTCTTTTCAGGTGACAGCTTTAGACCCAATTTGATGCAGTGTGCGGCGTATGGTCTGGGCACTGACGGGGTGACCCTTCATCTGGAACCTCTGAGCAAGGGTGGAGACTCACACGTCTATTTTGAAAGACAATTCTGGTTATGAGCGACACGGCGAGGCCTGTTTGAATGGAAAATATTTGTTAAACCACTGTATAGTCTTGCCCCGTTTCTGCAGCTGTTAGGGGTTTTGGGATCTTTTTAGCCCAGGCTGTCCCTTTTGGGAAAACGACAAATTATTTTTCAGACCCTCAGACAGTTCTTTGCCGTGAGATGCCTTGTTGAATTTCCTGTGACCGGTATGAGAGAGAGTGAGTGTGACACCTGAGAGCTTTTAACATTAACGAGTCACATGACACAGTAGAGGAAAAATGGCCAATTGGGCACAATTTGTCCATTTTCACTTAGCAGTGTAGTTATTTTTGTTGCCAGCGGTTTAGACAGCGGTTTAGACAGCGGTTTAGACAGTGTTTGCCAGCTGTGTGTTAAGTTATTTTCAGGGCACAATAAATGGCCCCGTTATACAACTGTCCTGACTACTTTAGAGAGGGTTTTATCACTTTTTGTGAGATACTGTAACTAAAATTTTTTTTGGAAAAAATGACCAATATAAACTTATTTTCCCCCAAATTTTGCTGTTAGAAAATAAATAAAAATATATGAAAAGCAAACTAATGTAAAAAACTACACAAAAATAAAGCCTAACATATCACATAAAAAGGCTAAAAAGAATAGGAAAATAACCAAACGCAAGAAAATGTTATTGTGTTAAAATCGGCATGTGCTAAAGAAAAGGAAAATGTTCCTGTCCAGGAAGAGGCATAAACGGTCCGGCCAGGAACTGGTTAAAAAAATATATTATGAGTTAGTTGTTTTTTTCCAGCTCTAGGTCTCCAGCTATTGTAAAACTACAACTCCCAGCATGCCCTGCCAGCCTGCAGCTGTGCATTGTGGTTTTGGAGCATCTGGAGAGTCACAGGTTGAGGACCACAGGTATAAGTACATTGCTATTAGGCGGCTTTATTTAGATTCATGACAGATAGTGTCTAATTACAGCTACAAATGAGCCTCCTAACCAGATCTGTTCAGCATATTTATTCATGAACTTAAGCATGCTGGGATCTTATTACATTAGTATGCATGTCACACCTTCGGGGTTTCTATTCTTGTCCATTGTGTCAGTGGTTGTGCACACAGGTGCTTTAACACAAGCACTAATGTCTCACTTCAGACACTTATGGCATATCAATAGAATATACCATAAGTGTCTGATAGGTGCAGGTCTCGCCTCTGGGACCCACACTTATCTTAAAGACAAGGCCCCCAAAAGTCTCTGTGAGAATGGAGAGGCGGTTTTCATTTTGTTTTCTGGGAGCTCCAAGAGAAAGTAGAGATGGTCGCGCTTGTGCCGTTCTCCCATTAATTTCTAAGGGAGTTTCATATATAGCTGAGCGAGTGTGCTCCAGTATATTTGGAACTCCCATAGACATGAATGAGTTAGAGTTGTGCAAGCATGGCTCTCTCCCCATTCACTGAGGTCGGCTCACCTGTGACACATAGGGGTGCATTAGAGACTGCCATGCAATTATTACAGTTGCACTGTACCTCAGTGTAAAGTCATAGATATTTGTGGGGAAAACCAGGAACTTTATATTTCTTCACACAGGGGGCACAGTACTCTTTGGCTATGTTCACACGGTGTAATTGCGGGACGTATTTCGCCCCGCAATTATGCCGTGTGCTCAGGAGAGGGGGCGGGGGGGGGGCCAGCAGCCCGTCGGTACCATAGACATTCATTATCCACGGCGCGTATACACCGGAATGTTGACATGAATTTTCTCCCCGCTCGCCGTATTGTGCGGGGGGGAGGGCCGTAATCCTAGTTTTATGAGACTGTGGTTTTACCGTAATGAGGGGTCGTTTTCTCCCCCCCTTTATTTCCCATTTAGGGCGCAAATAGGGGCGAGATTGTCCTTTTTTAAGCCTTTGTGAACATCCCTTAGGGGTTTACTGTAAATTTAAAAGGGAGGGCACAAGTTAATGGTTAAGTTACATATCCTTTTTCCAACCAGAGGAATTCCCAAAACCTAAAAATTTCCCTTTTTAAAACCATTTTTTGTGTCTTAAAAAGGAGAACTTTTTTCCCCTTTAAAATTTTAAAAAAGTGTTTAAACTTGTCAGTTTCTCTTTTTTTGGTTTGGGTTCTTTTTTTTCCCTTTTCAGAACCCTTCCTTTGTAGAGTGGGACCCCAAAATCCATCAAGGATGGGCCCAAAGGGCACCCTGTTTAACAGTGTCCTTTGGGGTTTTCCATCATGGGGCCACCTTTTTAAATGACAAAAATAGCGGCCCATGCTTCACTGTTTTTCCTAAATTTTTTTGGGGTTGGAAATATATGGGGGGGAATCAAATTTGGGAAATACCTTATCATTTTTAAAAGGGGGGGTTTCCGAAAAAAATTTTGGGCTTCCTAGTTCGTTAACAGCAAACACGCAGCGACTGTATGTATTTTACATTCATTATTTTTCCTTTTTTTCTTTTCATTTGCCCCTTTTTTTACAGAAACAAAAAATCGTACAAACGCATCTTAGTTATAAATATTTCTCCTACCCTTAAAAAAAGGCTGACCCGGGGGAAGGAAGATGTCCAGCACTGAACACTTTTTTGATGTAAATAAGTAAAATATTCAGTGCTTATTAATTTCTTTATACATTTTTATAAGGGTCAGAGCTCTTTTTTTCTGATACTGAGCTCCAAATTCCCAGATAGAGAGATGAATGATTGAATTCTGGCTGCCTGTTGCCACCACTAGGTGCATTATACATTAAAGGGGTTGTCCAGCTGTCTCATTTTTTAAAATCAGTTAAGAATGGTGGAAAATAATAAAAAAATAAATCATATTCACCAGCCTTTTATTGTACTTACCCAGTGTGATGTCTGGGTTTTCCAGTCCCACCCGATGTTGGTTTTTCCTGTATGTAAAAGGAAAGTTTTCCCCGGGGGGCATTGAGAAATTTTAAAAATTTTTTTTTAAAATTATAAAAATTTGGGGGAGTGAAAAAATTTTCAAAATTGACCCTCGTCCCCAAAAAAGAATGGACTTAAACAAGGCCCCCCCCTATGTGAGGGAAAGTAAAGATCGCAGCTTTATTTAAAGGGTTTTTACAAAAAACTTTATTAACTTTTTATGATTTAAATGGTCATTTTCTAAAAGGGAAAAGCAGAGATGTTTTTTTCTGTTTTGGGGAAAAATATTTTAAAGGGATGTAAGATTTGGGGGATGTATTCCCAAAATTTGTTTCAATACGGGGTTGGGGAAAGGGGCTTAAAAAAAGGCCCAGTCAATAAGGAAAGAACACAGTTTTATTTTTACAATAGTCCAATAAAAAATCAAGTATGATAAAAATAAAAAAAATAAAAGAGGGCGAATTGTTTCTAAACGAAGGGGAAATTCTTTTAGAATTTCGGGGAAAACTTTGGTTTGAACAAAAGGGTTCGGAACTTGGGGGTATTTTGGGGGGTAAAACGAAGGGTGCTTTTATTGATAAAATTGGCTGCGGCCCCAGGGCGAACATGGGGAAAAAGCACTCTGGGGGGAAAGGGAAGGAATACCCTGCATGACTTTGTCCCGGAAAAACCAAACAGAAAAACCGGGGGGAAATTCTGTGCGTCCCCCAAAATATATAATTTCCGGGGGCGCGACGCGGGAGTCAACCCAAAAAAATGTCCCTTTTGGGGAAGGGTTTCTGGCCCCGGCGATTTTTTAACTGAAGAACTGTTTTTTTATACACGATTTTTGGGGGGGGGTCTCGGGTTTGTCTCAGAGACTGCTTTTAAAAGTTTTTTTGTTTTTTTTGGGGGTATTGGATCTGAAGCCCTGTGTACTGCATAATACATTTAAACCCTTATTGCTCAAAAGCACATTAAATTTTCCCAAAGGGGGGAAACTAAGAAAGTTCCTTTTGATTAAACTTAAAAAACGCATTTTTAAAATTTACAAATCCCATTTAATTTTTGGTTGCTAAATTCCCTTTGGGGCCAAATTTTTACATCCGGGGGGTTAATTAACCCGTTGTTTTTCAGCTTTTGGTGCTCCAAGAAACCGTCATTTTCCCCCGCCAAAAAAAAAATAAAATTTTTTTTCCCTGTACCCTAATTCACAAAAAAAGGTTAATTACAATTTTTTTTTCTTGTTTTTTGCGAAAAAACACGGAATTGTAACACGCTACAAAGCTAGAAGTTTGGGGTTTTGGCTAAATTTCTTTGGCGAAAATTTTAACCCAAGGGTTTTAACTAAGTATTTTTCTGCATTTTCCCTTCAGAAAAAAGTTTTTTTAATTTTTCCCCGCCCCCAAAAGAAATTCTGTAGCAAATTCATATCCGAAGGTTAATTAAGCCTTTCATTTAGTAAAAAACAAGTTTTAAAAAGGGCACAAACAAGTCAATTTTTCCTGCCATTTGGGAGCGAAATTTATAAAAAAGGGGTTTCCCCAAAGTTTTGGGGTGGGTTAAATTTGGGGAGAAAAAATTTAAAAGGGGTATTTTTTTCCCAATACAGATATCTTCATCAAACATGTTGTACTTTTTTGAACAAACAGTTTTGAAAAACAGAAGGGGGCCCAGGCTCTGCCCCTGGGAGGGCGTGGCCAAACATTCCGGGGAAACGGGCCCCAAAAGGTCCACCAGCGGGGGAACATCGCGCAGGGGTCATCGGTGGGGGCCACAACTGCCGTGTCTTTACCCGGCCCGTTTTTGTTTTTCAGCCCCCAAAAGGGGGTTCTTGTTTGGGTTTTTATTTTAGGTCCCCATTTCCCTTTCCCAGATGCATCTGACAACCCCAGCCAAGATTCGGTGGGAAACGCCAAAACCCCTTTGGGTTGGCATGGCCCGGGGGAGGGGCCCAGCGGCCCTCCCCTGCCTCAAACCCCCCTCTGTCCCATGGGTTTCCCCTTTCAGCCAGAGATTTACTATGTGGTCTGGGCCCACCCGCCCTATATAGCGAGGATGAAAAAAATTTTGAGGAGGGCCCATTCACCCAGCAAATTTGGGCAGCGAAAAAAAAGGGGGCCCCCCCCAAATTTTCCCCTGCTTCTTGCGGGTAGGGGGGGAAAAGTATAGTTGTGGAGGGGCAGGGAGGTCATGTTTGGGGGGTGGGCCTCGGCATCCCAAAAAGGGTGATAAAGGCCCAGCATGACGTTTTGAAAAACAAATTTGATGTTGATGTACCCGGGCCCGCCCGGGGGAGGGGGTGGGCCCAAGGGGCTTCATCTTCTTCAGGGAAGGGGGCGCAGCTTGCCTTTCGGGAGCGGCCGCCAGCAAGTGGGTTGTGGGGCCCGTGAGTCGCAGGTTAGCACCATTGTGGGTCGGGACCCAAGCGGCCAGGGGGTTAGAAAACCCCTTCGCAGGAAAAAAGAAAGTAGCGGAACGGGGCTAGGGGGGGGCAGTGGGGGTAGTAGTATTTAGTCCCCCCCCCCCCCCCCCCGGAGCTTTTGGGGGGTTTAAAAATCATTCCCGGGGCCGGTGGGGCATTTCTTTGCAAAACCCCGGGGAGGAGCCGAAATGGGTATATGTGGGAATTTGTAAGAAAAAAAAGTGAAGCGGGGCCCCAAGGGAGCAAAAATTGGCCCCCAGGGCCCTGCGTCAAAAACTTGCAGGGGCCCCATCCTTTTGGCCGGGAGAAACGTGGGCTCAGTTGTGGGGGTCCATCCTCCCCACCGCAGAACGGGGGCAAAGCACCCAACCCCCAAGCGGGGCGCCCAAAAAGGTTGGCCCCCCCAGGGAAAGGGGAAATTGAAAAGGCCAGTATGGCCCCAAACCAACCAAAATGAAAGAAGGGTGCCCCGAAGGGGGCTGGTTTCCCCCCTTTCCTTTTGGACAACAATTTTTCCCCGGGGTTCCAAAGTTTTTTGGCTCCTGCCTTTTTGGGGGGGTTTTTTATTATTTTTTCCAATGGGGGGCCACCCAGTCGGTTCAGCGGAAGGGATTGGGGGGCCAAAAAAAGGGGAAAACCCCCCCAAGGGAAAAATTTTTGTGTCCAACCACCCCTGGGGTTGCAGCCCCAAAGGGCCCCCCCCTTCCAAGTTGGGTTTTGGTTCCCCCTCCCAATTTTTCCTTTTCCCCTTTAAAAATTTTTTGGTTGGGGACTTGCCCCCCATTCAGAGAACCTAATGGGCCCTTTTGGGGGCCCGGGGGCCGAGTTTTTTGGTGGGGTTCTTGCCTTAATTTCTTTTCAAAAAGCGGTAACAACACAAGGGCCACTTCCCATAAATATGGGGGAAGGGGGAAATTGGGAAAAATTGTCTTTGGGGGTTTTTTAAAAAATCGGTTTTGTTCCAAGGTGCCCCGGGAAAAGGGGGGGGCGGGCCCCTGCCCTTTCGGGGGCCCCCTTTTTAACATAAACGGTCGGGGGGCCCGGTTTTTTGGGATTTTCCCCAAAGGGTTCCTTTTTTACGGGGGCCCAATTTTGGGTTGGAAAGGGGTTCCCTTTCCATCCCCCCCCAAGGCCCCCCAACCCACAATTTGGGGGGGGAAAGGGGGGACGCCCGCTTTTCCCTTCCTTTCCCCCGTTGGGGGGGCCCCCAAAACCCGGGAGGCACCCCTGCCCATTGTCCCGCCCCCTCCCCCCCTTTTCCCAACAACCAAACCCCAATTCCTTCAAACACCCCCCACCAATTTACGGGGGTTTTTTCCCCATCCCCCAAAACCCCCTTCCCGGGAAATTGGGGCAGCCGGCAAAACCGGGTACGGCCTTCACCAAAAATTTTTTTTTTTTTTGGATTTTTGGGCCTGAATTGGTTTCCACCCGTTGGGAAATTTCCAGCCCCGGGGGTTTCAAAAAAAAAAAGGGGGGGGGGGGTTAGGGAACCGGGGGATTGTAAATGAACCAAAAGAAAGGGCCATTAAAGGGGGAAATTTTTTGGGGGGATAAATCCAGGGGGGAACAGGAAAGGTTTTTCCCTGGGGTTAATTTTGGGGAAAGGGGGGCCCGGGGGCCTTTGGGGGGATTTTTAAAAAAATTTTGGGGGAATTTCCGGGGCCTTTTTCCCTTGTTGAGGGGCCGGGGCCATTTTCGGGGGGAGGGAAAAAGGGGGGGGGTTATTTTGTTTTCGGGTCGGGGCCAGGAAAAACTACGGGGGAATAAAAATAACTTTTTTTCATTTTCCATGCTTTTTAAAGGTCCCCGGGGGGGGGAAAAAAGAGGGGGTGGGGAAAACGCTTGGGCGGGGAAAAAACCTGGAGATTTTTGTGGGGATAAATTCGCCCACTTTAAATTTTTTGGCTGGGGAGGAAAGGGAAAGGGTGGGAGGGAGGAGGACTTTGGGGCCCTAAAGGGAAATTTTCGCCCTGGTGAAATAAAAGGGGGCTTTTCCCCCCAAAAAAAAAAACCCAGGTTGGGCCCAAAGAGGGGGGGGAGGGGGGGCAGGGGCCAAAGCCGGAGGAAGGGGGGTGGATGGAAAAAATTTGAGGAAAGGGACGGAAAGGAAAGGAATTAAAAAACCCCCAAGAAACCTTTTTTTTGGGCTTTTAATTTTAAAAAGTGGGGAAAAAATTGGGGGGGAAGGGGAAGCCCCTCGGGATTTTAAAAAAAATATTTGGGGGGGGCAGGAGGGGCCCGGGCGGGGGGCCTTGCTGGAAAAATTTTCGGGGCTTTTTAAAGGGGGGGGCCAGAAAAGGTTGGGGGTTTTTTAGGGGGGGGCAGAGGGGGAAATTGGGGAACTTTCTGGGATTTCTCCAAAAACCTTTTTTTTTAATTTTGGGAAAACTTCGTAAGGGGGTTCCAAAGGGAAAAGGTTTTTTAAAAATTGGAGGGGGGGGACAAATTAAAAGGTTGGGAAAAAACCCTTTTCCGGTAGTCATTTTTGGGTGTTATTTTTGGGAAAAGTCCATTTTTTTTTCTCCGGGGGTTCTGAAGGGGGGAAGCCCCCCAAAGGGGGGCCCCGGGTTTGCCGGGGCTGTTGGGGGTTTTGGTGGAAAAGGAGGACCAGTCCGGGGTTGGTGAACCTTTTGGGGTTTGTAAAGGGGTGGCGGGTTTCCAAAAAATGATAGGGTTAAAAGGGGGGCGGGTCGGAAGTGAGCGGGATTTTTGGTTTTGGGGGGTCCCGGGAAAAAACAGGGGGGCCCTATTGGGGGGGAAAAGGAATCGGGGGCCCAAAGGGGGGGGGAAGATTGGGGTCAAAGGGGGGAAAGCCAAATGGGTGTTGGGCCAAAATTTTGGAGTTTGGGGTGGGAGAAGAAGGGGGCCCAGAGAAAAAGGGTTTTTGGTTTAAGAAGGGGGGGTTGGTCAGGGGGAATTGAAAAACCCGGAGAAGTTGCCCTGGGAAAGGGGAAAACCCAAAAAAAAAAATTTGTCAAAAAAGAGGGGGGACGGGCCGGGGGTTCTAAAAACCCCAACCCCTTGGGGGAGGGGTTTTTGGGGTTTCAAATTCACCTAAAAGGAAGAGTGTAAACCCCCGGGGGAGGGGGACAAAAACTGTGACGGGGAACCACGCCTCCCCATCTTTTCCAAAGGGATTTTGGGAAATTTGGACCCAAAAAACTCAAACTTGTAAAGGGGGCACCTTTTTCGACCCAAAGTGTGGTTTTTGGTGGTGAAAATCTGTTTAAAATTTTTATTTGCTCAGCCTTTTGCTTTCCGGCTCCCAATTTTTGGAGGGGGAAACTCGAGGTTCTTTTTTTTCCCCCAAATGTATGGTGCCCTGTTAAAAAAGCGGGGCTGGTGGGGTCCCGTGTCCACCGGGGGTCATTGTGCCACTGTCTGACCTCATGCTGCTCTGCCGTGCCCCCCCACTCCTTTTCATTGGGCCCCTTGGGGGCCTACTCCGTTTTTGCCACCTCCCGGGGTTTAGAAGGGGCCACGCTGACCCCCCATGCTGCTGCTACCCGTGACCTCCACACTGTATCAATTTTTGCCAAATCTGTGGCCTGCCCACTGTTTTGCCCCTCCCGATTGTCATTTTTCCACCGCCTGACCTCATGCTGCTGCCGCCGTGACCTCGCTCTCAGTCATTTGCCCCTCTGTGGCCTCCCCAAGGGTTTTGGGCCCCTCCGAATGTCATTGTGCCCCTGGCCCGACCCATGTTTCGTGGGCTGGGCCCCCGTCACCCCCCACACTCTGCACCAATGTTGCCCCCCGAGCTCTCAGCTTTTTTTTTTCCAGCTTTCGCTGGAAAAGCAACCATAGGTTTGGGCTTAGAATAAATCCCAAAAAAAAAGGTTGCGAAAAATGCCTTTTGAGTTTCAGCTGGCGTCTTACCTTTTGGATAACTTTCTACTGATATCTATGAAAGTTGGGTCTTTCAAAGAGAATCCCACTGCTAAAGTCTGCAGTGCCGTGTATTTCCTTGTTGTACAGTATAATGTAAAACACAACATTTGTCCGTCACTACTTCCACAAAGGAAAAGAGGAAGATAAAGTTGTGTTAGCTACATGGTTAAATTATTTTGAAACTGCATGCATTTTTCTGTGGTTCAGGAGAGGTCATTCCTATATACTTGCTCCTTCAAGATGATGGATTACCTTTTTTTCTCGTCTGGGGAGGTAGAGGTCGATAGGTTTATGTCATTAGTGCAGTTTTTGGTTTGGGGGGTCCAAGAAGATTTGTGTTCTAGTTTTAAAATGTCCTTTAAAAAAAAACTTTAAACCCCATTTAAAAAACAAATGGGTTTTAAAAAACCTCGCCCCCCACCCCCCTATATTTAAGGGGCCCCGAAAAATTTGAAAAACCCCGTATTTTTGAGGAAACAATAGGATACACAGGGAAGCAGCTACCTGGGGAAAAAAGCCTGCCTTTGTGGCCAAAAAAAAAAAGACCCCACTATAGATACCTCAGTCCCGCAGTGGGGGTAGAGGCCTTTGAGAAAAAAACTTATCCCCCGTTTAAACTTTTTCCCAATTTTTAAAGGATTGGAGAAACCCTTTTACTAGGATATGGTCACCACTGCAGCTGCAATTTTCACAAAGAAAAATTGGAAAGTTCTGGGGGGGGGTCTTGAAACCCACCTGTCTCAGGTGGGGCTAAAATTTGCAGCTTCATTTTTTATCTTTGCTAAAAGACCCCCAGCTTCACATTAGGCCCCTCAATAGAATGTGCAGCATACTCCACACAGATGTATGAATAATAACAATCCCAAAATTTAAAAGGGGATTGTCTGAGTTTTTTTGGGAAAAATCAGGGCCATCTTGGTTCAGAGTAGGGTCGTCCCTCCAACTCTTTTTCGCAACTAAAATGGTGACCAGCTGTAACAGCCATACACAGGCACCATAGCCATCCTCCAAGGTAGGAAGCTTGGTGCTAAAAAGGTTGCAGGGGCTGGCTGTTACACAACCTTAAAGGACATCTTGGCCATTTACTGACCAGATAGCACACCTCAGTACTTTGAGGGCAGCCATAATGTGATGGGGCCCCTCATGAAAATGAGGGGGGGCTGTGGGGTTTTGGGGGGGGGGGGGGGGGGTGGGGGGGGTTTTTTGGGGGGGGGGGGGATATATTAACCAAATTACATTTTGGCCGTGCCACACTTTATATGAATGCCCTGAGTGTTCAACTAGTCCTGTACACTCTCCCTTACCTTCCTGGAGTATGAAAATCTTGCCTCAATTCCCAGAGAATGCATATCTTCCCTTCCCTGAGTATGCACATCTCCTCTACCCAGAGTATGAACATCCTCCCTCATCAGAGTATGCACATCTTCCCTTCCCGGAGTATACACATCTTTTCTTTCCAGAGTATATACATATTTCCTTTCCGTAGTATACATATCTTCCCTTCCCGGGATATGAACATCTTCCCTCAATTCCCATATGCACATCTTCCCTTATTCAAGTACGCATACCTTTCCTTTCCAGATTATACACATCTTCCCTTCCCAAAGTATACACATGTTCTCTTCCCAGAGTATGTACATCTTTCCTTCCCGGGAGTTAACTCACTTCTCTTCCCGTGTATACAATTTTTCCCTTTCGTGTATACACATCTTTCCTTCCCAGTGTATACTCATCTTCTCTTCCCAGTGTATACACATCTTTCCTTCTCAGTGTATACACATCTTCTCTTCCCAGAGTATGTACATCTTTCCTTCCCAGAGTATGTACATCTTTCCTTCCCAGAGTATGTACATCTTTCCTTCCCAGTGTATACACATCTTTCCTTCCCAGTGTATACACATCTTTCCTTCCCAGTGTATACTCATCTTCTCTTCCCAAAGTATGTACATCTTTCCTTCCCAGTGTATACACATCTTTCCTTCCCAGTGTATACACATCTTTCCTTCCTAGTGTATACACATCTTCTCTTCCCAGAGTATGTACATCTTTCCTTATTTAAGTACGCATACCTTTCCTTCCCAGATTACACACATCTTTCCTTCCCAAAGTATACACATGTTCTCTTCCCAAAGTATTTACATCTTTCCTTCCCAGTGTATACTCATCTTCTCTTCCCAGTGTATACACATCTTTCCTTCTCAGTGTATACTCATCTTCTCTTCTCAGTGTATACACATCTTTCCTTCTCAGTGAATACACATCTTTCCTTCTCAGTGAATACACATCTTTCCTTCTCAGTGTATACACATCTTCCCTTCCCAGAGTATGTACATCTTTCCTTCCCAGAGTATGTACATCTTTCCTTCCCAGTGTATACACATCTTTCCTTCTCAGTGTATACACATCTTCCCTTCCCAGAGTATACACATCTTTCCTTCTCAGTGTATACACATCTTTCCTTCCCAGTGTATACACATCTTTCCTTCCCAGTGTATACACATCTTTCCTTCCAGTGTATACACATCTTCTCTTCCCAGAGTATGTACATCTTTCCTTCCCAGAGTATGTACATCTTTCCTTCCCAGAGTATGTACATCTTTCCTTCCCAGTGTATACACATCTTTCCTTCCCAGTGTAAACACATCTTTCCTTCCCAGTTTACACACATCGTTCCTTCCCAGTGTTTACTCTTCTTGTCTTCCCATAGTATCCACATCTTTCCTTCCCAGTGTATACTCATCTTCTCTTCCCAAAGTATGTACATCTTTCCTTCTCAGTGAATACACATCTTTCCTTCTCAGTGTATACACATCTTCCCTTCCCAGAGTATACACATCTTTCCTTCTCAGTGTATACACATCTTTCCTTCCAGTGTATACATATCTTTCCTTCCCAGTGTACACACATATTTCCTTCCTAGTGTATACACATCTTCCCTTCCCAGAGTATACACATCTTTCCTTCTCAGTGTATACACATCTTTCCTTCCCAGTGTATACATATCTTTCCTTCCCAGTGTATACACATATTTCCTTCCTAGTGTATACACATATTTCCTTCTCAGTGAATACACATCTCCTTCTCAGTGTATACACATCTTCCCTTCCCAGAGTATACACATCTTCCCTTCCCAGAGTATACACATCTTTCCTTCTCAGTGCACACACATCTTTCCTTCCCAGTGTATACACATCTTTCCTTCCTAGTGTATACACATCTTCCCTTCCCAGAGTATACACATCTTTCCTTCCTAGTGTATACACATCTTCCCTTCCCAGAGTATACACATCTTCCC
The DNA here is from genome assembly GCA_025379985.1 of Phyllomedusa bahiana. NCBI lineage: Eukaryota > Metazoa > Chordata > Amphibia > Anura > Hylidae > Phyllomedusa > Phyllomedusa bahiana. The sequence continues at coordinate 14,656 of JAODAL010038784.1, forward strand.
TTCCCAGAGTATACACATCTTTCCTTCTCAGTGTATACACATCTTTCCTTCTCAGTGTACACACATCTTTCCTTCCTAGTGTATACACATCTTTCCTTCCCAGTGTATACACATCTTCCCTTCCCAGTGTATACACATCTTTCCTTCCCAGTGTATACACATCTTTACTTCCCAGAATATGAACAGTCTCCCTTGATTCCCTAAGAATGCACATTTTCCCTCTCCCTTCATCCCAAATGATTAACTTGATGTCCCATTGCAGGGTCTCAGGCACCCAGATTGGCTTTAGCTACACGGCATGAAACCCCAGGCTGGGCCCCTTCCATAGTAGGGCAAAAAAAGAGTAAATATTTGAGAAGATAAAAGTGAGAGTGTGATATATACTTGCCATGTGCCTCTGGTTTGGTTTTTTTGTTAATACATAGCTGCTCGGCCATGCCGCTTCTTTTCATCCTCCGCAGTCCGCAGACAGCTACTTATCATGGCACCAAAGGTTTTGAAAAGCAGAGTGCAGTGGTCAGTGTCAGGACCTTGTGTAGCACAGGGGGCCTATGAGCCATTAGACAAGCTCACAATAATATACATCTAATATTTTAGGGCCCAAAGTCCTAGCAGAAGACAACCTCATTTGAAGCTGACTTTATAAATAATCACCAGTTATCGTATCACACCCTTCATGTGCAAAGGTTACTTGAAAGTCTCTACACTTCTACACATGCCCTGTATAAATAGAGTTAGGGTTCTCAACAAAACTCCTTTAGTGGGCATAAGGAACTTCAGTTGGACACACGCAGCAATGGCACCTTTTTCTATTTTTTTTTTTTTAAGGGTTGTGCCTCTATAGACATTTATCATGTATCTACATAATAGGCTGTAACTAGCTGATCACTAAGGGTTCCACAATTGTAATCCCACCGATGACTAGAGTCCATCCTTCCTCATTGTGCTTGGGCAGGGCTTTTGTCAGGTTAGACGAGGGGTAGTGGACCCACTGCACCACTACTGGGCTTATTCCAAGAGGGTGTGACTAAGCAGCCATCAGGTTCTTCACAGACCCTTTGAAAGTAAGGTTGGCTTACCCCTGATGGTCGCCAGGTGCGACCTCAGAGCAGTCCCAGGAGTGGCAGCTGACCTAGGTAGATCAGAAGTGCCCAGATGGCCACCACACAGACAGAGAACAATAAAGCAAGGGGCCAGAAGGCGTGCCAGGTACAGTAACAGAGAGAAAATGAAATGGACAGGAAGGTCAAAATAAAAGATGGAGGCCTAGAAACAGACATAAGACAGAAATGCAGACTGGACATAAACCGGACTAAGACTAGGACACAGGCTGGGAACTCAGAGAAGAAACATAGCTAGAACATAAGCAAGACTAAGAACATGGCAAGAAGCTCGGGCAGGCATGGCCAAGAACATAGACAGGGAGTTCAGGCAGGAACAGACTAAGAACATGGGCGAGAAAGCCAAACCCGGCTGAACCTACTATGGTTAAATACCAGCAGAGTGCGGCCATGCCTCCCCTATAGTCAGGAGGATGTGGTGCAAACAGCATAGCCAAAAGGAAAGGAATCCGCAACGCAAACGCACAGGTGAATTGGCAACTGCTGATCCTGAAGTTAGCGTAAGGACAGTTTTGAATGGAGCAGTGATTAAACATGTGCACTGCTGCTGTGTTCAAAGTGTATGGGACCAATGGAGATGGCAGAGTACAGTGCTCGGCTTTCTCCATAGGTCTCATACACTTTGAATGGAGCAGCAGTGCACACGTTTGAGCACTGCTGCACAGCGAGGAAGGATGGGGGTCTCAGAGCCCCTGTTTTAGCGATTGGTGGGGGTACCATTGGGGGAACCCTCAGTGATCAGACATTTATCACCTATGATATAGATAGGTGATAAATGTATAGAGTGGCATAACCCCTTTAAAAGGCTTTTGACAATACTACTGCCCTAAGGATGGTCCTGCTCCTTTGGCTATGTCTCCACTTCACAGCAATACGATCGTATTTTCGACAGTTTTTTTTTTAAACCACCGAAAATACGTTTGTTCAGCCAGCCCATAGACAATAATAGAGAAAACAACCTGTAGTCTCCACAGGTCGTGTTTTCTCCGGTCGTCTTCTGGCGCCAGCAGTTTATAAAACACGTTGTATAATACGCCAGTGCTTTTTATTTTTTTAAGCATCTTAGCATACAATTGTATGGGCGACAGCAAAAAAACGAGAACCGACCGTGTTTTTTGCGTAAAACGTGACAAGGACCGTGGTCCTGCATCGGACAAAACCGGTCGACTTTCAGCTGTGGGGATTCAGGGTCTACCTCTTTGCCTAAGTTCACACATGGAAGCTATTTCTGTGATTGAAATTCCTCTCCATACATGTGAATGGGGTTATTTCTTCCACAGGTTCATAGATATCTGCAAACCCTGTTCAGAACTATATCCCACAACCTGCTGCATGTGAATTCACCCTCGTACACTCAGTCTCTTATCCACTGTGCTCCTGAAATGTCCCTTTTCAGCACTTTATCCCATCCGGCACATGATACCATCACCCGGATAATACATTTGTAGAGTTTGCTGAATTTCTTGGTCAAATGCAACTAAAAAACAAGTAGATCTTCTGCACATTGACCCTCTCTGACCCTGCATAATGTTGTGAGGTTTTATAATCTCCTCCATCCAATAATCTAGCTCCTGGAATAAAATCCCTCCTCTCCCTCAGTAGTCAGTGATGAGCCCTGTGTGTAGTAGGCTGAGTGCAGCCCTCTCCCTCCCAGCTGCACTGTGTGTGGCTCCATCTCCTTCCCTCCTCCTCCTCTCTCCACTTCCAATACTCCTTCCACCTTCTCCCCCTCCCAGGTCCCTCCTCTTGCACAGCAGTCCTGTAAGATGGTGATGTCAGAAGGGTGCAGACACAGCTGCCTCTCTTTCCTTCACCTTCAGCAGAGATGTGCCATCCTGATATCAGCCAGGGACCAGACAGCCTCCCTGCCCAGTGCAACTTCCTTCCTGACTGAGCTGCTGATTGGCTGCTAGGGAGAAGAGAGGGGGCACCACTGATACAATAATAATAAGGAGGGGAGGTAGTGAGAAAAACAAGGAGGAGGAGGGAAGAACACACAGGAAAGACACCACAGAGAAGGAACAGGTACTGTACACATTCAGGGTGTTAGTATGGGCACATGGCACACGCCAGAGCAATGCCAGGGCTAGCAGTGCAGGGCTTGTAAGGAGAGGTATGGGCAATGCCAGGGCTAGCAATGCAAGTGGGCAAAGCCAGGGCTAGCAATGCAGGGCTTGTAAGGAGAGGTATGGGCAATGCCAGGGCTAGCAATGCAAGTGGGCAAAGCAAGGGCTAGCAATGCAGGGCTTGTAAGGAGAGGTATGGGCAATGCCAGGGCTAGCAATGCAAGTGGGCAAAGCCAGGGCTAGCAATGCAGGGCTTGTAAGGAGAGGTATGGGCAATGCCAGGACTAGCAATGCAAGTGGGCAAAGCCAGGACTAGCAATGCAGGGCTTGTAAGGAGAGGTATGGGCAATGCCAGGACTAGCAATGCAAGTGGGCAAAGCCAGGACTAGCAATGCAGGGCTTGTAAGGAGAGGTATGGGCAATGCCAGGGCTAGCAGTGCAGGGCTTGTAAGGAGAGATATGGGCAATGCCAGGGCTAGGAATGCAGGGCTTGTAAAAAGAGGTATGGGCAATGCCAGGACTAGCAATGCAAGACTTATAAGGAGAGGTATGGGCACATGGCACACACCAGAGCAATGCCAGGACTAGCAATGCAAGTGGGCAAAGCCAGGGCTAGCAATGCAGGGCTTGTAAGGAGAGGTATGGGCAATGCCAGGACTAGCAATGCAGGGCTAGTAAGGAGAAGTATGGGCAATGCCAGGACTAGCAGTGCAGGGCTTGTAAGGAGAAGTATGGGCAATGCCAGGACTAGCAGTGCAGGGCTTGTAAGGAGAAGTATGGGCAATGCCAGGACTAGCAATGCAAGTGGGCAAAACCAGGACTAGCAGTGCAGGGCTTGTAAGGAGAGGTATGGGCAATGCCAGAGATAGGCATGCAGGGCTTGTAAGGAGAGGTATGGGCAATGCCAGGACTAGCAATGCAGGGATTATAAGGACAGATATATGCACATGGCACACACCAGAGCAATGCCAGGACTAGCAGTGCAGGGCTTGTAAGGAGAGGTATGGGCTCATGGCATACACCAGAGCAATGCCAGGACTAGCAGTGCAGGGCTTGAAAGGAGAGGTATGGGCAATGCCAGGACTAGCAATGCAGGGATTATAAGGACAGATATATGCACATGGCACACACCAGAGCAATGCCAGGACTAGCAGTGCAGGGCTTGTATGGAGAGGTATGGGAAATGGCATACACCAGAGCAATGCCAGGACTATCAGTGCAGGTCTTGTTAGGAGATCTATGGGCAATGCCAGGACTAGCATTGCAGGGCTTGTAAGGAGAGGTATGGGCACATGGCACACACCAGAGCAATGCCAGGACTAGCAGTGCAGGGCTTGTAAGTAGAGGTATAGGCAATGCCAGGACTAGCAATGCAGGACTTATAAGCAGAGGAAAGGGCACAAGGCACACACCAGAGAAATGCCAGGACTAGCAATGCAAGTGGGCAAAGCCAGGGCTAGCAATGCAGGGTATGTAAGGACTGGCAGCTAATACATTGCATGCACAGAAAAGACAGTAATATAGTAAATAGTATCAAATGTATTTGGAAATTTTTTATGTTTCTATAACAGATGTTATGCAAATAGAAGATAATATATAACAAGACAATAACCTGCATGTGTAGCTGTATACACGTCACATTGACTGGGATACATTGGGAAGGTGCTCCAAATACTGTGATCTCTATGAGAAACAGCAGCACATTATAGCTCCTGCCAATCCTATAGCAAGTCCATGCACAGAGCAGCCTGCAGGGATGTACTGACTCCACTCTGCTATATATGTAGCGGAGCTGCACTATAGTCTAGCTCTGCATTAGTAAATAGCACAGCAGATCTATAAGTAAAGGTAGTTGTGCACAAGTGGAGAAGAGCAGGACAGGACATATGGACCATACAGGAGTGGAGTATTTCCCCTAAGCACAGACAGACGATGTGATTGCTTGGCACCAGAGGCGGCTGGTAAATGGATTACATCTCCAGTGTGGGGTGGGCAGTGTGTGTGTCCATGCAGGGGATGAAGCAATCTCTTCACTAGGGATATGAGGCTGTGACTGGGAAGGATCCTGTGTGCACACATCTGGAGGAGCAGGTACAGCTGTCAGTGGCCATGCAGTGAGGATGGGATGGAGCCAGTGGATGTGATTGTAGTGTGGTTGCATCATGCATGTATAGGCTGCCTGACAGCATGCATAGGGAATTGTCTGTGTATAATGAGCTGTGTATGTTTACCAACACTGACCTGGAATGGGTGCTGTATACATGTGCACCTGCAGTAACTGAATGCTAGTGATGCCTCCATGTAAGTGTAAGGTATTAGAATTGTTGGTAGTAAACCTGCATAGGTGCTCATCTAGTGGTAGAAATAGTGCACATATACCTGCTAGATTTGGATCACTAGGAGCTGTGGACTGCTGGCTTTATGTAGTATATTGTTTTTGTTTTGTTTTTCTTTTGGGGGTTTGATGGGGGTACAATATATTGTTATGCAACATATAATTTGTGTCTATATAATGCGCTTGCACTTATGCTTTACATTGTGTACATTCTGTATCGTAGACTTTATATAGTAATAGTGTAACCTGGTAAACATAGCACAGAAATTATAAAAATGTCCTGGAGACTGTATATCTTATAGGCACATTATAATGCTAAGGGCAATGTTTGGAGGATGAGACTTGAACCTTTATGACTATACGTGGTCTTCAACCTAACAATTGCTTCTTAATGCATGCATTTCTTGGGGTATACAAGACCCCACATGTGCATATATTATTACAGCTCATCTGTAACATAATAGCTGGCGTCAGTGCTAGAATCACAACTGATATATAAATCTTATAGATATATAGTAGTATACAAGACTTTTCATGTGCTTACATTATTACAGCTCATCTGCAACATAATAGCTAGTGTCAATGATAGAATCACAACTAATATATAAATCTCATAGTAATATAGTAGTATACAAGAGCTTGAATGTGCTTACATTATTACAGCTCATCTGCAACATAAAAGCTAGTGTCATTGATATAATCAAAACTGATGTATACATCTTATAAAGATATAGTAGTATACAAGTCCTCACATGTGCATATATTATAATAGCTCATTTGCAACATAATAGCTAGTGTCAGTGATATAATCAAAACTGATGTATACATCTTATAGATATATAGTAGTATACAAGACCTTGCATGTGCATATATTATAACAGCTCATCTGCAACATAATAGCTGGCGTCAGTAATATAATCAAAACTGATGTATACATCGTATAGAGATATAGTAGTATACAAGACTTTGCGTGTGCTTACATTATTACAGCTCATCTGCAACATAATAGCTGGTATCAGTGATATAATGAAAACTGATATATAAACCTCATAGAAATCTAGTAGTATACAAGAGCTCACATAAATATATTATAACAGCTCATCTACAACATAATAGCTGGTGTCAGTGATATAATAAATATTGCTATATAAATCTCATAGTAATATAATAGTAACAATAGTAAGGACAAGCAAGGAAATTGCAGCACAGTAGTCTCTGGGTATATTTAATGCATGCCTATTTACTGCCTTCCTGATGATGTAATTAGCTCTCTATAACCCTCCTGCTATTGTGTGTGTGTGTGCAGTGTTATTGTTGTTGTTTGCTTGACATGTGTGCACAGCACAAGCGTGACCAGGGTGCCCAGTGCTCGGGCACTGAGTATGTGTTACCCACCCTTGGCCCTTTTGTGCAGCTGCCTGTGATTGTGCAGATGGCGGGCGTATTTTTGTGTGTGAATGGATCCCAGTGTGCAGGAGGTAGCAGGTGCTTGGCTTGCTGTGCACATTACTCCAGTGAGTGTGTGTATGTTTTCCAAGAGAGGAAGTCAATGGATTTGCAAGGGAACACTGACATATATTTGCATAAAAACACAATGGACCCAAGACCCTATCTTTGATTGCTGTAGAGAGGACTTCAGCACTGACTGACCTTTGCATTGTGCAGATGGGACTATTGCACTAAATCAGGGGTGACAAACTGCAGCCCTTCAGCTGTTGGGAAACTACAACTCCCATCGTGAATTTGTATAATCTATAACAGTGGGCATGATGGGAGTTGTAGTATCCCAACAGCTGGAGGGCCGCAGTTTGACACCCGTGCACTAAATCCTGACTAAATGACTGAGGTAGTGGCTATTCCAGCACCATGGAGAGCAGCGCTGGGTCCTGTAGAGCCAAAGCCATTGCACATGGATATGGATGTATTCCTGTATTAAGTCATTGTCACCTCCCTCACTTCTGTCATTTGGTCTCATTTATGAATTGATTTGTATCCGCTGCACATGTCTGATTATAATAAGGCTATGCACTAAGATGCACTCTATTGTTATAAATCTGTGTATTCTGCCCTAGCCTGTGTCCTAAGTCTTTGAATGAGGTAATGGGGATTTGAGCACTAGGGTTGTATTTCCTCTAGCTGGATTCACAGATTGCTATCATTTTCCATGTACTGTACCTTGTGAACATAGCAGAGCTCCAGGGCATTCTCATACCATTTAGGTCCCATTTAGCTAAATTTGCACATAACCCATAGCTGAATGCACACAGGCTTGCTGTGCGTCTAAGAATCCCTGTTGGTTTTAGAATGTGTAGTTTAGTACTATTGTGGTTTTTAAGGAGACTATATAGCAAAGTATTTGTGTAGACTCCTATCGTAGATTGAACCAGTGATAATTTCAGCACCTCGGAGAGCCCACTTGATGTTGTATAACCACTGCAGATGTAGATTGCTATACTGGCAGCAGGATTTTGGTTATAATGAAGCTTATTAGAATGCAGCTAATATACTTCATAAATAAGATTATATAACTGTTTCATTCGCATTGTACTAAACCTTGCTGTATTAGATATTTAGTCTTATTAAATGTCAAAGTGCTTGTATAGAAATTGTAAGTGTTTTCGAATTGAGGAAGTGTGGATGTAGAGAGGGCTTGCAGATCCACTGAAGCTGCAGCTTTCCAGGCTCCACATAGCCAGAGACCTGTTTGGTAACACAAGACATATACACGTAAATGCATATTTGAACTAAATTGTATCCAGATCCAGGACAAGCAATTTGTGTATTAAAAAGCCAATCAGTAGTTGTGTCTGAATAACTGATATGAATGCTCTATGTGCCAGGATCCATTGAGTACTTCCCCAAATGGATGCACACGTCACACAGTAATACAGCGCTCCCTCGTGTGACAATATTTTCACCACACAATGGTTTTATCTGGAACATTGTATCCTGAAACCACACTCACAACGTCTCAGACACTGCTGATCTGCGGCTCATGTGATTGATGGAAGATCCAACCAATTATCAGGAACATTTGACTTGTAAATCATCTGTATTACTGAAGTGCATGCAGTGACTGGTGGTCAAGTAGTTCCTCTCTACAGTACAGTGTGGTACTACATGTCCTGCACTGCTCTTACAGTACATGTATTAGTGAGGTGCATGCAGTGATTGGCGGTCTAGTAGCTCCTCTCTACAGTACAGTGCGGTACTACATATCCTGTACTGCTCTTACATGTATTAGTGAGGCGCATGCAGTGACTGGCGGTCTATAACACCTCTCTACAGTACAGTGTGGTACTACATGTCCTGTACTGCTCTTACATGTATTAGTGAGGTGCATGCAGTGATTGGTGGTCTATAGCTCCTCTCTACAGTACAGTGCGATACTACATGTCCTGTACTGCTTTTACATGTATTAGTGAGGTGCATGCAGTGATTGGTGGTCTAGTAGCTCCTCTCTACAGTACAGTGCGGTACTACATGTCCTGTACTGCTCTTACATGTATTAGTGAGGCGTATGCAGTGATTGGCGGTCTAGTAGAGCCTCTCTACAGTACAGTGCGGTACTACATGTCCTGTACTGCTCTTACATATATCAGTATGGTACGTACAATGATTGGTGTTCTTGTAGCACCTCTCTACAGTACAGTGTGGAACTACATGTCCTGTACTGCTCTTAAATCTATTAGTGAGGTGCATGCAGTGATTGGTGATCTATAGCGCCTCTCTACAGTACAGTGCGGTAATACATATCCTGTACTGCTCTTACATGTATTAGTGAGGCCATGCAGTGATTGGTGGTCTAGTAGCGCCTCTCTACAGTGCGGTCCTAAATGACCTGTACTGATCTTAGATGTATTAGTGAGGTGCATACAGTGATTGGTGGTCTAGTATCGCCTCTCTACAGTACAGTGTGGTACTACATGTCCTGCACTGCTCTTACAGTACATGTATTAGTGAGGTGCATGCAGTGATTGGCGGTCTAGTAGAGCCTCTCTACAGTACAGTTCGGTACTACATGTCCTCTACTGCTCTTGCGTTCTGTTAGTATGGTCAAAGCAGTGATTGGCGGTCTAGTAGTGCCTCTCTACAATACAGTGCAGTACTACATGTCATGTTCTGCTCTTACATGTATTAGTGAGGTGCATGCAGTGATTGGCGGTCTAGTAGTGCCTCTCTACAATACAGTGCAGTACTACATGTCCTGTACTGCTCTTACATGTATTAGTGAGGTCATTGCATTGATTGTGGGTATCTAGAGCCTCTCTACAGTGCAGTGCAGTACTACATGTCCTGTACTGCTCTTATATGTATTAGTGAGGTGCATGCAGTGATTGGGGTCTATAGCGCCTCTCTACAGTGCAGTACTACATATCCTGTACTGCTCTTACATGTATTAGTGAGGTGCATGCAGTGATTGGGGGTCTATAGCGCCTCTCTCCAGTACAGTGTGTTACTTCATGTCCTGTACTGCTCTTTACATGTGCCAAGATGAGCGTCTCCTTTGGACACCAGGTCAGGGCCCAATTTCCTTTTTTCCTGATACATTTTGTATAAAGTCTATGACCCAAAGAAGCTCCTGTCCTCATCATAGGAAGTGATTTCCAGCTTCCAGCAGCTCTTTCTGATGTTATATGAAAGGACGCGCTTGGATTAGTTTCTGCTTCATTTACTTTAATCATGATTTTGTATTATGTTGGTGACATTTGGAACCAACTACCAGTTTTTCATATACTTAGGATTTCAACATACAATGGTCATGCTGAAATCAATCAGTATTGTATGTTGAGGAACCAGTGTTGTTTTGTAAGGCAACCACTGTGAACAATTATTGCTTCCTTGTATATGGGGATATATAAATTGGGAGTGCATCCTAGAACTTTAAGCAGATATCATTGGAAAATCAGGAGTAAAAGAATTTTAACATGCCCTGGAGACTTAAGTAATATGGACAAATGAATTTGCTGTTGGTGGCTAAGGCAAGAGTCCCATAGAAGTTACATAGAAACAGAAGAGTGATTGCCGAAAAAGCCCACAATGTCCAGCTAGTCTGCCACATATTATATGCTTCTCATATATATATGTTGGGTTCATGTACACGTCCTACTGCCCTATACATGTATCTGTGACATTGTACAAGGTCTGTGCACACATCCTACTGCCCTATGCATAGATCCTGACATTGTACAAGGTCTGTGCACACATCCTACTGCCCTATACATGGATCCGTGACATTGTACAAGGTCTGTGCACACGTCCTACTGCCCTATACATGGATCTGTGACATTGTACAAGGTCTGTGCACACGTCCTACTGCCCTATACATGGATCTGTGACATTGTACAAGGTCTGTGCACACGTCCTACTGCCCTATACATGGATCTGTGACATTGTACAAGGCCTGTGCACACGTCCTTGCCTATACATGATCTGTGACATTGTACAAGTTTCATGCTCACGTCCTACTGCCCTATCCATGGATCTGTGACATTGTACAAGGTCTGTGCATCACGTCCTATGCCCTGTACATGGATTGTGACATTGTACAAGGTCTGTGCACACGTCCTACTGCCCTATGCATAGATCCTGACATTGTACAAGGTCTGTGCACACGTTCTACTGCCCTATACATGCACCTGTGACATTGTACAAGGTCTGTGCACACATCCTACTGCCCTATACTTGGATCTGTGACATTGTACAAGGCCTGTGCATACGTCCTACTGCCCTATACATGGATCTGTGACATTGTACAAGGTCTGTGCACACGTCCTACTGCCCTATACATGGATGTGTGACATTGTACAAGGTCTGTGCACACATCCTACTGCCCTATACATGGATCTGTGACATTGTACAAGGTCTGTGCACACATCCTACTGCCCTATACTTGGATCTGTGACATTGTACAAGGCCTGTGCACACAACCTACTGCCCTATACATTGATCAGAGACAATGTACAAGGTCTGTGCACACGTCCTACTGCCCTATACATGGATCTGTGACATTGTACAAGGTCTGTGCACACGTCCTACTGCCCTATACATGCACCTGTGACATTGTACAAGGTCTGTGCACACATCCTACTGCCCTATACATGTATCTGTGACATTGTACAAGGTCTGTGCACACGTCCTACTGCCCTATACATGGATCTGTGACATTGTACGAGGTTCATGCACATGTCCTACTGCCCTATGCATAGATCCTGACATTGTACAAGTTGGCGTCTAACTGCCCTATACATGCATGTGAATTGTACAAGGTCTGTGCACATCCTACTGCCTATACTTGGAATCTGTGACATTGTACAAGGCCTGTGCATTCGTCCTACTGCCCTATACATGGATCTGTGACATTGTACAAGGTCTGTGCACACATCCTACTGCCCTATACATGTATGTGTGACATTGTACAAGGTCTGTGCACACATCCTACTGCCCTATACATGGATCTGTGACATTGTACAAGGCTGTGCAACTCCTACTGCCCTATACATGTATCTGTGACATTGTACAAGGCCTGTGCACACAACCTACTGCCCTATACATGGATCTGTGACATTCTACAAGGCCTGTGCACACATCCTACTGCCCTATACATGGATCTGTGACATTGTACAAGGCCTGTGCATACGTCCTAGTGCCCTATGCATGCACCTGTGACATTGTACAAGGACTGTGCACACGTCCTACTGCCCTATACATGGATCTGTGACATTGTACAAGGTCTGTGCACACTCCTACTGCCTATACATGGATCTGTGACATTGTACGAGGTTCATGCACATGTCCTACTGCCCTATACATGGATCTGTGACATTGTACAAGGTCTGAGCACACTTCCTACCGACCTATTAATTGTTGTGTGTCATTCTACAAGGCCTGTTCACACATCCTACTGCCCTATACTTGGATCTGTGACATTGTACAAGGTCTGTGCACACATCCTACTGCCCTATACATGATCTGTGACATTGTACAAGGTCTGTGCACACATCCTACTGCCCTATACATGGATTGTGACATTGTACAAGGTCTGTGCACACATCCTACTGCCCTATACTTTGATCTTTGACATTGTACAAGGCCTGTGCACACGTTCTACTGCCCTATACATGGATCTGTGACATTGTACAAGGTCTGTGCACACATCCTACTGCCCTATACATGGATCTGTGACATTGTACAAGGCCTGTGCACACGTACTACTGCCCTATACATGTATCTGTGACATTGTACAAGGACTGTGCACACGTTCTACTGACCTATACATGGATCTGTGACATTGTACAAGGTCTGTGCACACATCCTACTGCCCTATACTTGGATCTGTGACATTGTACAAGGCCTGTACACACATCCTACTGAGCTATACTTGGATCTGTGACATTGTACAAGGCCTGTGCACACATCCTACTGCCCTATACATGGATGTGTGACATTGTACGAGGTTCATGTGCATTTATGACTGCCCTGTGTATGGATCCGTGACATTGTACATTGTTCGTGCACACTTCCTACTGATCCTAAGTGTACAATATGTGTTACATGATGCCCGCTCCTTTGGATTCAGTCCCATGCAGAGCAAATTTCTCTACATTTCCCAGGACCGTGTCCTCACTGACCCCGTCACTTACAGTATATTTTTCTTATGCAGTTTTAAAGTAAGCTTAATTGTGCTAAGGATGCATTACTGTTCTAAGATTTACAGGCATTAGTTTTATGAAGTAAATAATTCTCTAGTGCTTGTCTCCGCAGTCTGAGGCTTATGCCAGCGTGTGTGGTATTAACGTTTGTTGTGAGTCCCTGAAGCTTGCATTATATGCTTAGATTACCGTCAAGATTTTAGACTTGCATTGCTAAGGCCCTACACACATTAGACATCAGTCAGCCAAACCAGACAATTATAGTGCGACCAGACAACTGTTTAATCTACATTGGGGCCTTCTGACTCCACCAAAACATGAAGTGAGGGGAGAGAAGAATCCATAAGGTTACATTTTAATGCCCAATTCCTTGCTTTGTTATATAGCTGCCAGTTACGTGAGCATTAGGCAAAACAGCTATTGAAGGTGTGTGGGCACCTCAAGTAAATGGTGTCAAGCAGTGTTTACTGTATTATATTGTTTCAACAAATTATGTACAAATATATAATATATATACCAGTAGATACCCCATCCCAGGTTGGTGACTATAATAGAAAGTGCATCATTCTAAAAGGGAAGAGTTCATGTCCCAGGACGACTGTAATCTTTATATAGGGGAAATGACATATCTGAATACCCCAGCAAGTATGTCCCAAACATGGCCGCCATCTTGAAAGCCAACATTTGGGATAAAGAGCAACTTTATTTTCCAATGGGAAGGCGGCCATGTAACATATAAAAGAAGACCAGAATTGGCTCAGAAATCACAATCAGATTTGCAATATCTCCTGTGATTCAAAAGTTGTCAACACAGGGCGACGTGTCCCATTAGGGCTGCACCATTTTTTTGGTGTATTTTGCAGCAAAACACTGTTGACGTCCTATTCTCTATATAAATGAATTACAGTACACCAAAACTAGGCGCATTATACGCCAGGCGCCTAAAGTAGGAGCATCCATTTTACTATGCAATGTATACCAGATGCTAGATTCATTCAACCAGGAGTGTTCCATGTGATGCACAGCTATTTGAAGTGTTTAATGTGTTGTCCCTGGTGGTGAACACAGAGCTGAATGCGTTGGATCCAGTCATTATGCACCAGCATGAAAACTTTCTGTGTAATTAACTTTTGAACCATAAAAGTTATTGCAAATCTATTTCTTAGACAATGCTGGTCTTCTTTGATATGCTACATGACCATATTTCCATTGGAAAAACTTGCCCTTGGTTCAATATGGTGGCTTTCAAGATGGTGGCCATGCTTGGGACATAGCCTAAAAGATAGGTCCCCCTCACCCAATACTTGCTGGGGTACTAAGATATGTCATTTTCCATTTTGTTTCTGAAATTTTGATTCATCCTGTATAAATATACATCCACAACACTGCTGAGTGCAGGGCACAGTGGAGTGAGTTTGGATGAGACACCTTCCTTCTCACATACCCCATACCACCTACCCACCTCCGTGCCCCTTGGTACTGCTCATATCACATTGTACATTCTTGTACAGATATTTGATGGTGAGTGGGTGACATTGTTCTCCCTCAGCCCCCACCCTTCTGTTTGCGAGTGCGGGCCACAGTGTCCTCTACAGTATAAACAGAGAGGTGTAAAAAGCCCCCCTCTATTGGTTCACATATAGAAATGCCTTAGCACAGGGTTCACAAAATGTGGACTGAGAACCCCCAGTGCCCCTCTATGTGGCCACCAGCCATCAGAACACAAACATGCTTTGTCTCTGTCCTCATTTTTTAAGAAAGTAATATTCATCTTTTAACAGCTGCATTCAACTGATGGCACTTTATGGCAAGCATTGTGATGGTGGGCAGTGTACTGCAGGCACTGTTACAGTGGGCACTGTTTGGCTGGCCAATGATAGTACCTATCAATATGCCACCATCTCCACAACCGCCTCACTTACCATACCAGATGTGATCTGATGAAGGCCAACCCAGGCTTAAAGGGAATGTGTCATCAAAAATGACTAAGTCCCGTTTTTATGTTAAACACACTTTTTAGAAATTTTTGGTTGTGTTTTTTTCAATTTTTCATATCACTTTCAATATATTTTAATAAGTCCTGCAGTTTTCACTTTGGGCACTATGCCTTGTTTGCACTGCTTTAACAACAGACAGAGAGATGCTTTATAGTAGCTTCATACACATAGGAATCTTAAGACTGACTCAGTCCCATTGACTTCTATAGGAGAGTTTTCTAGTCATGCTCTGTGACCTGGTACGAAGACACTGTGCAGGGAGGTGAAAGGGTCAACTGTGACTCTTGTGACTGGTGGATCCTGTGTTATCTATTCACACTGGTGTCTCCTTTCAGTTTGACCCTCTTTGTGCTGATAATGAGCAGACAACTGAGAATCTTTCTGTACAGAACAGGAAGAGTCAGACTATTATTAGGCTTAGTGGCCAAAGTGAAAACTGCAGGACTTAAGAATTATTAAAAAATATTGAAAGTGATATGGAAAATAAAAAAAATATATATAACCAAAAATTCTTAAAAAAATGTGTTGAACATAAAAATGTGAGTTAAACAATAACTCATTTGTGATGACACATTCTCTTTAGACATCACTGAGACATCTGGACCTATCAATTTACCTATAGTTTACTAGATACATGTATTATGAAGAGTCACGTAACCTATATATCATGCATACAATAAAAGATTCATGCTTTTGGATTAAGACAAGGTGTGCCGCGGATGTACTCCACTGATCACCCGAAAACTCCAATGATGGCGTATGGTACCATTCCTACTAGGAAAACCACATATACTCTACATTTAATTACCTGGGCGTAGAGAAAACCCAAGAATAAATGATATAATCAATACCTGGGTATACAAATGTACTCTAGAACAAACCACTGAAAGTATAACACCTAGGATAAAATATAACTTTTAATAGATAATTATTAATAAAAACGAATACATTCCTACTATACACAAACCCTACGCAAAATTCCCTCAAACAACTAAAACTGGCTATCAAAAATGGAGGATCCACCCCAATAGGGGCGCCCCCAACTGGAACCTAAACTAACTGTGTTTAGACAAAGATTTTACACTATATTCACAATATGTTACTATGTTCTACAATATATTCACAATATGTTACTACCTGTATCCAAATCCCATGACACTGTGTTTATCTGATACATATGCAAATGTTTTATATTGATTAACACATAATTTATGGTTCTGCTTTCTTTCAGGATTAACGCTAAGAACCGGACAGAGTTTCTTATCTAAGTTCTTTATTTCTCCTATGAAATATCATGGCATGTCTAAATTATAAAATCACTCATTCGCCCTCCTTTGCCAGCATTCTCTCAGATGGACCGATAAGACGCCTAGACACCGATACCCCACCGGGCTGCACCCCCGAACAAGAACTGACCCCCACACAATGCGTCTTGCGTGATATGGTGCGAACAGAAGTCACACTTCCAAATGATGATTCTTCATCTCCCCTTACACACAGCATACCCCAAGATCCACAAGAACCAGAGGACAGGGGCGGTGGGGGTGCAGCAGGTGGTCCCGGAGATGACAGACCGTGTCGTGCACTTGGAGATAGCCGTATGCAGTGTCAGGCTGGAGTTGGCTTCTTGGGTGGACTTTTTGGCTGTTTGAGGCCAGTGTGGGCTATGATTGGTAAAACTTATTCAACTGAACACAAGCAACATGAAGGTAGGTGACTTGCAGTGTCAGTGTATGTACAGGTGGAGTCATAGTTACCGGTCCTACCTGTGGACTATTTGGGTTTTTTGGTTCTGCTCACATGGCGGAAAACCACACAAAATCGTGGAAATGAGACAATGACTCCACGTTCATTCTGCACCATAATCCACATGAATTACTATCCGCGGTGAATGTTAATTTGAATAATGGTAAAATAAGACATGTCACTTATTCTGCAAAGTTTCCACATTTAAACCGCGTTGGTGCACAGGACATGGATCATCTACATCTAAAAATCACATCAAAATCATCTTATCCTTTGGGTACACTAGGCAGTTGCCCAGGGACCTCACAAGCATAGATGGAGAATGTCCACATGCCCTGGATCCCTGGGTTGACACTGCTTATCTAACCGTTTGTCTGTTCTTAGGACGTGCAAACAGTTTTAAACCCTGGTGGGGCAGGAAACCAATGGCTCCCTGCCCTGCCAGGCTGAAGTCTGCCTACAAGACGTCAGTGCGGTGTCCTGGTATAATCGGCGTGAAGATATGGGTGTGCTGCGGGTGGTTAGAGACATGGCCATATGTTATGTCATGTTTAGTTGTGGCTAGAAGCATGGCCTGGTGTGATGTCATGTATCATGTATAGGCAGGGGTCACTGCATTGCTATGGCCAGGGTCCCATATTGCTGTTGAGATGGCCCTGATCCAAATCCATTGAAAAATCTACCTCTCAAAACTAAAATCTGCAGCAGAAATGTGAACAGGTTTTCCTACAAAAAAAATCCACCATGTGAATGAGCCCTTATTAACCTCATGTGGGACCCGATTCTGACCCCATAATTCCCCTTCCACCTCAATTCAGAGGGTTTCCATTAGGTCATGGTGTATGATTCCCACTGCCGTAACCTTGGTTATAGGGTCAGCTTGAACAATATACATCTTAAATTGAAGGCTCCTAAATATATGTATGTCCATTAATATATAGTCATTAAGAGTATATAACTTTGCTTGAAGGGTTAATGTTTGTCAGGGAGAAAAATAAACAAACTCCTGTGCTGCTGATAAGACACAGCAGGGAGTGATGTCACCGTTCTGG
This sequence comes from Phyllomedusa bahiana, assembly GCA_025379985.1. Taxonomy (NCBI): domain Eukaryota; kingdom Metazoa; phylum Chordata; class Amphibia; order Anura; family Hylidae; genus Phyllomedusa; species Phyllomedusa bahiana. The sequence goes on from JAODAL010038784.1 coordinate 32,625, forward strand.
CTACTGCTGCTAAAGCAGAAAGAGATGGTCAGTAACCTAGAGAAGCTTGTTTACACAAGCACGAGATAACAACTGCTCTAACTCTTAAATGAAACAAAATCATGACAACAATGTATTGGGTAATAAGTCTTTATTTACCTTAACCTACATATTTAATGCTAATAAATGCAGTAAGAATAACCCTTCAAGCTAAATATTAAGGGTGACATTTCCCAACACGGCAAAACCAGTTTTTTGGTCTATATTGCGCTAACACCGCTTTTGACGCCATATTTTGAATGTAAATGAACTATCGTACAACAAAACTAGGCACATTATAATTATATGTCGGGGCCGACACATTGTAATGCGCCTAAAAATGATGCGCTGTGCGCCTTCATAATGAGATGCGCCTATTGAGGCACATAGCACATCATTACAAGTGTATATTTGTTAGGCGCATTACAAGTATGTGTTAGGCGCATTTCATATACTTGTAATGATAAGCTATGCGCCTCCGTGCACAATGTGCCTATAGGGGCATTACATACGCTTCTAACGATATGCTATGTGCCGCGGCGCAAAACATTTAATTGGTAGAGTATGTAATGCCCCTATCGAGGGACATCGCGCACAGAGATGCATAGCTTAACATTACAAGTATATGAAATGAGCCTAACACATACTTGTAATGCGCCTAACACATATACACTTGTAATGATGTTCTATGCGCCTCAATAGGTGCATTTCGTTATGGAGGCGCACAGCGCATAATATTTAGATGCATTATGTTTACTATGCAAGCTATACCGGACGCCAGATTTTTTATAGGGTCGGACTTTCTGGCGCACTTTACACTTATTTAATGCACCTAAAAACTGATATAGCACCGCCAATTTTCGGACATTTTGCCCTAAATGTTGTTCTTTGTGTATACATTTATACATTTACAAGCTTATCTTTTTGTCATGAAGATTCCTGGGAAGTCCCCTTTGAGGAGATTCAGGATCTGCAGTGGGTGGGCAGTGGTGCCCAAGGAGCAGTCTTCTTGGGAAAGTTTCATGGTGAAGAAGTTGCTGTGAAGAAAGTTAGAGACATAAAGGAGACAGACATCAAACACCTGCGGAAACTGAAACATCCGAATATCATCACCTTCAAGTGAGTGACCTATATAGTAGCCTTTATAGAGTGTTGCACTTTGGATTTGGGCCAGCACGAATTGTCCCAATCCAAATATTGGGCAGTCAAACAGCAAATCGGGGAAAATGTGGGAAAATCGGGAAACCAATCAGAATCTTGCCAATCAGACAAAGAAAAGAAAATGCACATCCATTCTCTTAGAAAGATTAGTTATAAGCTTCTCTTTGTCTGGATCCACACATTGAAAAGATTGTGGTCACAGTCTGTACGGTTATATGCAACCCCGGCAGAGCTACTATTTGATCAACCAAAGAAAATTAGCAGGGGCCACAAATTATCACAAGCGTTCCAATTTGGGGACACTGCCATAGAACCTACCTTCTCTTACCTGAATAGAAATGACATGAAAGTAGTTTGGCACTGGAGTCACGCCAGGTGTACACAGTGATATGAAGTGTAAGGTTTTTGTGAGTTTTTCTTATAAAGAACAATTGTAGTCAATTCACATTTGACTAAATGTCCAAGCCTTAACTGTTTGCCGACCCCCTGTTGACGATATAAGTGCGGGCACAGACATTCTGGAACTATGCAGCTGTGCGGGTGGAAAGCTGCCTGTCAGAGATAGCTGGGCTCTCCACTGAGAAGATAGGGACAGTTTATTACCATCCCTGCCTTCCTGATCGCTGTGTATACAGACTAGCAGGGAGCCTCCCGACTTCCTGCTTTCAGGCGCCGGCAGTTATGGCAATTACAGATGCTGCTGAGGGTTGAGATAAGTGTTTGCTAAGCATTGATTTCATGGCCCATTTTATGAGACTACATATAGAAAGGAGTACAATTTATGAGAACAGGTGAATTAGTGTAACAGAGATAATGATCAACCTTTTTTTAATAGGGATTAGTGAATAATAGACACATAGGGCGGCATGTATGAACAGGGCTGCACCAGAAGTCTGGCGTCTTTGCAGCCTGACATCTAGCACAGCCCCATTTGCAACATTACAGAGCACCCGCGGCACTTTGTAATGCGCCTGATTTCGGGGGGTGTATGGGAGACGGGGCGCACTAGAATCGTACGAAACTATAGATTTATAGCTTTGTTATGGCAAATCCAGGCACATTACTGCTGGAAAAGGTAGAGCACTTTAAAAGTGGTTTACCTGAACCAGAAATGTCATCTTAGCGCTAGAATGCGCCTGATTTATGACCCGCTGTACAGCAGGTTCATAAATCAGGCGCAGTATACGCTAATATTATGCGCATAAAAATTCGCGTTTAAATGCCAAAAATCATACATGTAGCCCATAGGGTGACAGATGCCGGACTTCTGCCGCAGCCCCGTTCATACATGTCCCCCAAAGTAGTAATATACTAATTACAAGCTCTATATTTACATTCATTAAGAAATACCTTGACAGATAACCTTCTATTGTCCATTTACTATGGTCATTTTATGGTATTATAGTATAACTATTACTAGCTGTTTCATTAGGACTTATGACATATTTCTCATGTGCCCTCTGTTATAGGGGGTGTCTGTACCCAGGCTCCTTGCTATTGTATCCTAATGGAGTTCTGTGCTCAAGGGCAGTTGTATGAAGTTCTGCGTGCCGGAAGGAAAGTGACCCCCTCATTATTGGTGGACTGGTCCATGGGTATCGCCGGAGGAATGAACTATCTGCATCTCCACAAAATTATCCATCGAGACCTTAAGTCACCCAAGTAAGTGTCTCCTGTAATGTATGCTGTTCATGTAACTGGACTTTGCAAAGGAAAATTAGAAGCTGCGGGGGAGACAGGGTTGGTGTCTATCAAATTAATACAGATGCTGACTTTACAAGCTGTGCCTTTGACATGAAACTTGCAATGTGATTACTTATTATTTTCTCATTTATCTTCATCCATTAGCCCCAATGTACTTTTCTGGATGCATTAACACTACTATGCACCATTCCTTGTTATGGTCAATGGCTGCAGTTTATTGCAAATGATTTTTTATAGTAAGTGCTTAAGTAGCAGAAGAAAAGATCTATTGATCATGAAGCCTCATGAGTTATCAGCTTGTACATGTGTATGGATCTGGGTTTATACGTTGTGTTTTGTATTTTTTTTTATTCACTGTAATTTGATAAGTACTTTTATCTAGGTATTCCAATTTAAGTTAATTATAGAGACCATGGGCCTCATGTATGAAAACTGTCTTGGTCTAAGACTTTCTTTGTTGTCTATAGCAACCAATTAGAGTTCCTCTTTCATTTCATATAGTGCTCTGAAAAAATTAAAGGGGCGCTCTGACTTGCAAAAAAAAGACAGTATTATACCTGGACAGTTTTCATACATGTCCTCCCATGTGTTTTTTCAAAACTGCATGTGCTTCTGTTGAAGTTGAAAAGCACATCTCTACTGCAACAAAAACACAGCATTTAAACCCAGCCTTAATATATACAGTGTAGTCCTATTATTATGACCAGTAGCGAATATCCAAAGGAACCCCCGTGTGCAGCAGAGACAACAGCTGGGAGTGACTCACTAAGGTCCTAGTAGGTGTCACAGGTATCTGGAGCTGACTGCATCCCACAGCTGCTGAAGGGTCCATAGAGCCACCACCATTATCCAGGGGACACCACAGCTGCTGGAGGGTCCATAGAGCCAACACCACCATCCAGGGTCTCCTACAGCTGCTGGAGGATCCATAGAGCCAACACCACCATCCAGGGGCTCCCACAGCTGCTGGAGGGTCCATAGAGCCAACACCACCATCCAGGGGCTCCACAGCTGCTGAAGGGGCCATAGAGCCACCACCATTATCCAGAGGACACCACAGCTGCTGGAGGGTCCATAGAGCCAACACCACCATCCAGGGGCTCCTACAGCTGCTGGAGGATCCATAGAGCCAACATCACCATCCAGGGGCTCCCACAGCTGCTGGAGGGTCCATAGAGCCAACACCACCATCCAGGGGCTCCCACAGCTGCTGGAGGGTCCATAGAGCCACCACCATCCCGGGGATCCACAGCTGCTGGAGGGTCCATAGAGCCAACACCACCATCCAGGGACAACCACAGCTGCTGGAGGTCCATAGAGCCAACACCCACCATCCAGGCCTCCCACAGCTGCTGAGGTCCGTAGAGCCAACACCACCATCCAGGGGACACCACAGCTGCTGGAGGGTCCGTAGAGCCAACACCACCATCCAGGGGCCACCACAGCTGCTGGAGGGTCCGTAGAGCCAACACCACCATCCAGGGGCTCTCACAGCTGCTGGAAGATCCATAGAGCCAACACCATTATCCAGGGGCTCCCACAACTGCTGGAGGTCCATAGAGCCACAACCACCATCCAGGGGCTCCCACAACTGCTGGAGGGTCCATAGAGCCACCACCATCCTGGGATCCACAGCTGCTGGAGGGTCCATAGAGCCAACACCACCATCCAGGGCTCCCACAGCTTCTGGAGGGTCCATAGAGCCAACACCACCAACCAGGGGGCTCCACAGCTGCTGGAGGGTCCATAGAGCCACCACCATCCCGGGACCCATAGCTGCTGGAGGGTCCATAGAGCCAACACCACCATCCAGGGGCTCCCACAGCTGCTGGAGGGTCCATAGAGCCAACACCACCATCCAGGGGCTCCCACAGCTGCTGGAGGGTTCATAGAGCAAACACCACCATCCAGGGGCTCCCACAGCTGCTGGAGGGTTCATAGAGCAAACACCACCATCCAGGGGCTCCCACAGCTGCTGGAGGGTCCATAGAGCCAATGTAAGATAGCGGGAGCGGCGCAATTCGCCCTCCCAACAGGTTCTTTGTAATTGCGGGGAGAGGTGCTGTGGGACTTTCTGTGATGGAGGATACCGGCGTATAAGGGATGACACAACAACGTTTCACCGGCAGAACTGTAGCTTTACTTCTTTTCTTAGCCTCCTCCAGCAACGGCACTTTCATCCACATCCAGCCGTTCTTCCAATGTCCCGGCCAGCTTCAGTAGCACGCACACCGCAGTTCCAGAGGGAGCTCTCTCCTAGCTCTACCTCACCGCTACCCTGCCTGTCTTCAGTGGCTTACCCACACAGCACAGGGGGGGCTACTCCTCACCGCCGCAACAATGGCCTCTCTTCTTCACCTGGCTCACCTACGTCACCGCTGGAGGTGAAGCTCTGCTACCAGGACTACCGGCTTCTTTTTGCTGTGAACTTCTCATCAACTAAATACAGGTCTTTCTCTCTATCAAGCTGGCTTCCTCTTTCCCATCCATAAGAATCGGCCGCCCCTCATGTCCTAGCCAGGACGATGAGACTACTGCTTCTTCTTTCTCTCTGCTTGCTGCAGACTCCAGCAGACTCAGGCAGAACAGACCCTGAACTCCTACAGGTCTCACAATTTAAGGGATCCCCCTGCTGACAGCTAAATCCCCTTTCTCCTCTCTCTGAGACTCAGCTCCCTATTGGCTGAAGGGATTACACTCCTGTTGCCAGGCAGACTAAACTGGGGAAAGTAATCTTCAGCATTAACCTCTAACTTACTGTACACTCTACATACTAATCTCACATCCTTGTCACTTCTATCTCTAAGTATATACAATGCAGTTTACACTATTAACTAGTGTTGAGCGATTTTTATCGAAAAAGTTGAAATCGGCAAGGTTTTTATGGTGATCGAAATTTCCAGATCATGCGATAATTAAGGTTAAAATCTGTGCATCATCTATTAAGATCGCGCCTTTTTCGGCGCTTCCTGTAATTTTGGCGGCCAGCAAATCAGATTACAGAATAGAGCAGGGTGAGATGTGTATGCGACGTCATGACTGGGATGTGTATGGTTGCGATTGGCTGGAAAAATCACATGACCTCGTTTTACATAGAACAGCGTTCCTGTTTCAGCCTCAGTGTCTCTCAGCGTCTCATAGGGAAAGGACGTGCGCTCTGCCTGTGGCCAAACAGCTCAGCGAAATTAGTCTATTTCTGCACAAGAAAACCCCTACTATTGCTTGATCCTTCCCAATTTTGTTAATTTGAATTTTTAACTTTTATGTATTAGCTAAGA
>JAODAL010038785.1:0-38782 GCA_025379985.1 Phyllomedusa bahiana
TTGCCAAATGAGTCCAGTTTATTCATGAGCAGAAAATAACCCCACCCACTTGCATTTAGCCCAACCCACATTCACAGCTTTCTACCTATCCAAAGTAAATCTGTGAGTGGGAGGGGCTAACACCTGCTTATGAATACACCGGACTCCTCTCTGGCAGGACAGGCTGCAAACTATCAGATTTGAGCATTAAATACTCTGAAACTGCTGCATCTTACAGAATAAGGGACACAGCGCTGGAAACAACCTGTCTGTCACTAGCTTGTGCTGTCCTCAGCAAGGGGTACATAACCTATGCGACAGGTTCTCTTTAAATGCTCTGAAACTCCAGCATCTTACAGAATAAGGGACGCAGCGCTGGAAACAGCAGGTCTGACACTAGCTTGTGCTGCCCTCAGCAAGAAGGGCAAAAACTATGTGACAGGTTCTCTTTAAGACAGAGGGGGTTTTCTCAGTGTGCAGGACAACTAGTAAACCAGGGTCTTGGCACTCATGGATCTGTGGTGTATGTGGGGAGTGATGGCTAGCCTGTCTGCTCCAATCCCACAGAAGAAAGCATAACTGGTTATGATAGAAAGAGCTCCTAACACACAGTGCATCCATCACAACTTGCTGCCTATAGGGTGGTATAGCCACAGACTTGTCAGAGTGTCCACTACATAAAGTCCACATACAATCATCTGAACTGGACCAAGAAGCATTTGGAGACTGTGGCCTGGTCTGAGGAGACACACTTTCTTTTACATCATCTGGATGGCAGGCTGCATATGCTTAACTGGGCTTCTTTTTCTATCACACTAGATAAACCCATTTGCATGTATTACCAAACACAATACCAAGTACAATATTCTGCTGCTTGAAGGAATACTTTGATTACCCACATTGAAAGCATAGTAACATTACACGGCATAAACATCAGATTGGCAGGTACCCTGCTTGGTAAAGTAACTTAGTGGCTGCTAAATGGAGAAGAACAGACGATAAAGAGCTAGGCCCTCCATAGCAGTCTATGGGAGCTACAGAAACCTAGGGGCCACATGTATGAACCTGTTTAGGTCTAAAACTCACTTTTTTGCCCATAGGTTACTATGGGAAAAAGAGTGAGTTTTAGACCTAAACAGGTTCATACATGTGGCCCCTAGAGAGAGACATGCACATCTTTCAGCTCTGACCTCCATCTATAAGATGTTTATGGGAAAACCTTTTAATGTGTAGCTGTAATGTGTATACTACCTCTGCAGCTCCAAATATGTGGCAAGCAAGTGAGATATCAGTATCACATATGTATGGAAAGCTAGCCCTCTAAACATAGTATTCCTACCATCTTTTTGAGATTCTTTGTTTCATTCATTCTTCACCTTCTCAAAATGAGACAAATCAGTTTTTTTTTTTTTTTTTTAACTGTTGTCCAAAGAGGCCACATCTGCATAAACTACATGATCCCCACTGAATACTATATACCAACCTTCAGAACCACCAGTAACTAAGAGAAGACTTCAAGGGGTTTTGCCAAGAAGGGACTTCCTTACCTCTTAATCTGCTCAGAAGAGACTATAAACAAAGCACGAAGCCTCACAGGGGGAGAGAGAGGGGGGCTGAGAACACAGGCAGGAAGCAGGGAGCGTGTGCAGTGTTCACTGAAATAATTACATTACAACCAGTGGCTTCTATATACAAAAGGCACAGGGCTGATTCACTGCTTTTTCTCCACAGTCCCTTGCCAGTTCCTTCATGTTCCCTGTCATCAGATAAGAAGTGCAGACAACGCAAGTGCGTCCAGATCAGCTCCTGTCAGCTGCTGGTCGTGTCTAATGTAAACTTTTAAGCAACTAAGGGCATGTAAGGAAGGCTGTAGCTCTCAGAGGCTTCACTTTTTGTAATCACATATATTTAGAACAGTGATTAAATACCCATTTTGGAGGATCCCACGTCAACATTACATCGTGGCAAAACCCCTTTTAAACCTGCTCATCAGTTTTAGGGCATGTCCCCACGGCACAGAGCAAATACCAGTCAGATAATCTGTTTTGGAGCCGTGCACTCGGCCGCAGAGGGACAACTTTCCTCTGCGCTTTGCGAAGAAAAGCCCTTCCCCTTCGCATTGACGTGTTCATATTCCGCCAGAAAACTGGGCGGAAGAATGAACATGTTCAATCTTTTTCGGACCGCTGCACGGATTTTCCATTACGGTCCGTGATAAAGTTTGACAGCCGGTTTACAGACAGCTTTAAAAACCGAAAACTGTCTGTAAAACCGTCTGAAAAACCTGCTGTGGGGACAAGCCCTTAGGGATCTAGACTGAACTAGCTAATACAATTACATAAAGAAAATGTAAACTGGATTGGGGCTTGTACAACAAGCTGAGTGGAAAGTTATGTTTCTCATTAGCAATAGATTTCAGGCTCTTAAAGCACAGAGGTATTAGCAACACTTTGCTTGCTTGCTCTCCTATTAAATAGTGTATCATCCAGAACGTTATCTGTGTGGGTGGTGACACAACCTGCCTTCAGGCGTGCATTGTTTCAAGGAGTCTTTCAGACTAGAGATATCTGATTAATTCAATTGTCGTACAGTCTTTTGGCCCTCTTAGTGGAAAATTGAAATAGGAAACAATGCTTAAATATTCAAATGTTAAGCAATTTAAAATCAGACTTATTTAGCCATGAAGTGTACAAACTTCCATCTGGGCCTCGTTAATGTGAGGCATGCAGACTGTTGACACTGTGCTCAAGACAATGAGCTGAAAATGAGAACGAAAAGGAGGCAGAAGAAGCTAAACTCAAGGGCACGTTGACTATTGCTATTCCAATATATTAGGGAAGTGCATAAACATTAAGTGAGAAACTTATTACAAGCCTGCTCTTTAAAGGGGTTGTCTTGTCTACCTACCCACCCCCCCCCCTCCCAAAATAAAAACTTATCCTGTGCTATATGTAGTCTCCCTTCTCTAAAACCGAGCAGCAGCATTTACTGTTCGGGAACAATTTACCTTTGCCCTGTAAGACTACAAGCCCCAGGATCCTTTACTGTGCTTTGTGTATTTTCCTCAGTCTCTGTGAAACCCCCCCTGATTTCTTTCCTCTTGTTGAAAGCTTTGGGAGGCAAGACCAAAGGGGTGCAGATTCAAAGGTTGCCCTGAAAAAAGCCAAAAACCTGTGGTCCCCTGATATCTTGGGCTCCACACAGAGCTGTTTGCTTTATGTGGAAACATACTACTGAGCTGTCATAAAACAGCTGATGTAAAACTGTAGGAAACCTACAAAACATGTAACAAACATTTTTCACAAAAGTAACCAACAGGCAGATATTTAGAAAATATATATTTTTTCCACTGTGACAATCCCTTCAAAAGCAACCTATCCAATAACAGACCAGGTGGTTGAGGGATCCCGAAATCCCCAACAGCTTTCCTATTAGTCCTCCAGCAAATGCTGGCTATTTTGTGACTGTGAATGGCTTTTGTCCATGGTTGTCTCCATTTGCGCAGCTTTATTTTCAGAATGTATACATTTCACCATTATCACTATAAGTATATGTTCACACGGCGTGTTGAGTCCGTGTGAACATATGCTTTTTGATACGCGTTTGGATCCATTTGTCGGACCCCAAACAGACCCAAACACATATTTAATAATGTGCAATGTGATTTACGTTGCTTTTAATATGAAACACGCATCGTCGTTCACATGAGTGATCGCTGATGCGTGTCTCTCTGCGTCTTTTTGATCCATTCCAAGAATTGACATGTCAATTCTTGGTCCAAAAGACGCAGCAGGAGCCCTATTATAAACTATGAGGTGCGATCCTGCTGCATCCAACACACATCCAAACACGCAGCTGCATGATGGAAATGTGTTGGATCTGTTTAGGATCCGATTGCCGCAGCGTTTCTGGATGTGATTTTCGAATACAACACGGATCCAAACATGCTGTGTGAACGGCCCCTAAGGGTATGTTCACATGGCGCTTGTGAAATACGCATTATGTACCGAAATACGTACCCAAATAGTTTGGGGGTATGTATTTCAATGCATTTTACGTATTGTAAAAACGTATTCAACACGCTGTGTGGACATAACCTACATATGAGATGTGCTTATGTCTCTGACAGTTTAGTGTTTAGCTTTCAACATGTAGGGAACAGTAAATAAAGATAGTTTCCAAATATATTGCTTTGTTAAAAAAAAATTTTGTTGAGGAGCTACAAATGATTTTATCACCTTCTGAGGGCTTTCTAGTTTCCCAAGTGACTGACCTGTGTACTTCTCCCCCCTGCTGTTTGTTCTGATAGCAAGGAGTGACATCATCACACAGGTCGTGGCAGCACAAAGCACAGAACTCCGGACAGTGAGAGCTTGTTTGTTATCTGATCTTTCAGACAAAAGACCGTAATTATTACTGTTTACTTTAACTCAGAAGCTTTCCTGGTCCTGACAGCATGAGATTTATCTAATTAGAATAGGTCTGAATACACAGAGCTCGTATGCTAATTACAGACAGCTTGACCAGGAAGTGACATATCAAAGCAGCATTATTTCATTCATGCATCCTATGAAACTGAGATGAGACAACCCCTTTAACCTCAGAGCTCATGTCCACTACCACATTACTGCCCTGTGCAACCTCCGAGCAGTATGGAGTGGTGATATGGGGCTATACTGCACCTTCACAAGTCATCAATTGTCTAAAGTTTATTGCCCATGTTAGACTAAACATGAACTGAAACTGTGGTATTTGCTATAGTGCTGTTGATGTATTCTCCCCTAGCCCTATAGCTACATATTTGTATAGTGGCTCCTCATAGAGGCACATGGTGAGTATAACCAGTGAGCCACTTTGTCATGTAGGCAAGACTTTAAAAGGGGTTGGTCAGTGAAGAAAAAAATCTCTCTCAATAATACGCCTTCCAGAGATAGGCACTTTTGTAATATACTTTTTTTTTCCCATGGGCACCCTGCAATTCTTCATAAAATGCTTGACATCAGAGGGATCAGTAGATCTGTCTGTTTGACACAAAGGAAACTGTTCTGTACTGAGTCCAGGAGGTCCGATGACCACAGGAACCTCTTTGAAGCTGTACCCCAGTGGTTCTGCCTCCCAAGGCTTTCAACATGCGGTAAGAAACAGGGCATGCACTAAGACATAGACTTAGAGGAAAACATATAGATAAAGAACAACAGTAACTTTATGGGCTTAAAGGGGTTGTCTCACTACAAGGATTGTTTTTTATGCTAAAGATCTTGGAAAAACAAGTCACTTTGCAATATGTGTCCATTAACCATGTCCTACCTATTCCTAGATATCCCCTCTTGTATGGGCTGCATCAGCTCCTCAGGTCGCTATAGCAACAGACCTGTTTGATCTCTGCTGATAGGCTGCCAGAGCTGGTTGCTATAGCTACAGACCTGTTGGATCTCTCCTGATAGGCTGCCAATGCTGGTTGCTGTAGCTACTGACCTGGTGTCTTCAGCAGCTCCTCACTGTAGGCCAGTAGAAGCCAGTAAACACACCCCTGAATTAAAAAATGAAACCGAGAAAGCATGACTGGGGTAAGATGAATCGATGTAGTGAGACAACCCCTTTAATGAGAAACCATTTTCACGTAGGAAATGCTATTGCACAGCTGCAGAGAAAGGGAGGCTACATACATGACAAGTAAATCACAAATTAACATAAAAAAACATAGGGAGATGAATAAAGAATCAGTCTTTTTTGATTTACTGGACATCCCCTTTAAGGAAAGGGATACATTAGTCAAACTTAGAAGTCAAAATTAGATTGCCTGCTGCAGGTCAAAATGAGAATGACATGGTCAGAAAGCACATATATTTATGTTGTTCCAGTTTTCAAATACATCTGGCAGCACAGTGTATGTAAAGTATATAGCTATATAGACACACAGTACACGGAGATTTATGGACTGTATGTATATATAGGCACAAACTTTATTTTCTCTCTTCAAATATCAACCCCACTGATACCTTCCACCCTTCAGCCATTATTCATCATCATTTTTACAGCTGATCAAACAGGTTTTGTTTAACTGCTTAATTAATCTGTTCCGACTCCCATTTTAGAATGCTTATATTAATATTCCCATTCGGAAAACAGCTGAACTGTATTAAGCCATTGAAGGCAATTTACTTTATCGTAACTACAACAAAATCATGTCCAACATATACTTTAAGTCAGACATAACTGATTAGCCTCGCCTGACACACACAGGTGGTCGCACAGTATCCAGGCAGCAGGGGAAGTCACTTTCTTTGTGCTGTACGTGATACAAGGGCGTATAGAAACATACAAGTAACATGAATGTAACTGTGGAAAGAGTCAAAGACTTCATCTGGAAGTTGGGCTAGTGACTGGCTGCTGCTTCATGATGTATGAGGAACATGTTGCAGCACTTGAAAAGGTAAAATATTTCATCCATGTGTTCAACAATAATGGACAGATTCTGAAAATGTTCGGTTGAAAAAGTATGAATCAAAAGTGAAATTTATGAATCACAGCAGAGCTTCAGCCCTTACCATGTACATAGAAAAGCTGTACAGAGAAAGTGATGCAAACCTACAGCAAGCAGCAGAACATGATACTATTTCCCAAAAACCATCAGTATGAATCTAGGACGAGTGTAGTGCTCTCCCCATGAATGTACCAGACTCAATTTAGGAGCCCAGTACCAGAGCCATCTTAACAACATTATGGGCCCCTGGGCAGAGCACTGCAATGGGCGTTGTCCAAATATATGCCATCACACTAGGTCATGCCTCTAGCCACCCCCAAGCACACCCATATTATCGCGCCACCGGTAGCCTGCACACCTACAAGACTGATTGGCCTTTGGCTCCCTTCTCCACCATGGTTTTATTTGTTTGCACATCCTAAAAACACACAAACACTAAAATAAGCAAAGCCAACCAAAGTATACAGGGAATGTTTCTTGTATTCCTGGGACAAGCATACCTCGCCAGGGGCCCCTATAATTGTGGGGCCCCCAGGCAACTGCCTAGCGTTCCCAATGGAAAAGCTGGCCCTGCCCAGTACATTCTTTCATCGCGCCAATTAGCCAAGTGGCACCGTTTTGTCTAATAGAAGTGTAAATCTATCCCCATGCTGCCTTGCACAGAGCAGCATAGTTTGATAAGAGATCAACGTTCATAAAACAGGACACTGTAAATCTGCTGTGACTTCACCATTAAACTTTAAAGTGAACCTATCAGGGGATTTTTTCCCCATAAACAATAATTTGCTCTGTACTCGCACTGATGCAGGATTAGCTGTCAATCACTGAATGTGGGTGGGGTAAGACGACCACTCTCCATCTCTCCTGGGAGTGCCATCAGGATTTACTCCGACAGGTTCACCTTAATATCACATACTTTGTTTTTTACCTACATAACTATATCAGTTTAGGTATCATTAAATTACACTATTTGCCATCTCCCTACTAAAAAAAAAACAAACAGAAAAAAAACCTTCCCTGTTTTTGACCTCTTTGACCCATCACACACCTCTTTGGCTGGTACTGCATACGACAATATGCATTGGCGACATATTTAAGCCTTTAAAGATATCAAGAACAGGCTGATATTGGAAAGGAACTATAAAGTGCTTTCATGGATGCAGTAAATGGTCCAAATCTATCATCTATTAACCCCCATGAGATATGCTGCACATTTTGTGGCAATGTCCAAAAGCCTTTGCAGGCTTTAAAAGGGCAGAGCATTCTGAAAACTCCTTTTGCGTCAGTGGATATGCATGTGAAAGGTCTGTACTAGATGTCTAGTACTCGACAGTCTGATCTTTTCAAAGAGATTACTTCAAGTAGTTTTCTCAGGACCTTTTCCAGTTCTCCATCTTGTCTAAGCCAATCATACATCGTAGGCTATGTCTACATGGACATCATTCTACGTGGTGGAGCAAACCTGCTCCCACATTGTTGTCTCCATGGGGCACACCATCCTTGATTACCACCACCAATAGGTATCCCCCACTGATGATTCTGTGACCTGGGAGGAAACGCATCTGAGGTCTTTGTTGGTTCTATATATGTTACTTATCACTGATCGTATATAGAAAACTTTTGTTTCGTTCTATGCTCTTTATGTGACCTTATTTGGTTAAAATCCTCTTGATATAGACAGGGAATGATTCCCTTTGTGTATATGCTCTGTACCATAGGCTGGTTTTGAGTATTAGTAGTGGTGGTGTTGTGTTTTATGGGAGCCATTTTTCACCCTGTATATGTTTATTACTATCTTTTTCCTGTAATGATTATATGTTGTTAGGGAGTTCATTCAGGATTATCTAGTTTATTGTGGGGTCGCCCCTATTTGGGCGGTTACTCCGCTAAGGGCACTTCAGGGATAATTTATAATAGGGATGAAGTAGGGTCACCATTAACTCCCTGTCTTTTGTAGTGTGTCCCATCAATATTTTTCATAAGTCCCCTCAGTTTATGTAGCTTTTTCACATGTTTATTTATGCTCTTTTTTTAATAGAATAAATTAAAAGTTATATTTTAGATAAGATAGGGATAATTCTTGGATTCATTATGGCTACACGGCAACTGTAAAATGTTGTCGGAAATTTGATGTTATTTTACAATCGTTGTGCTGCATTTTTTGCGCGGGTTTGCACCACAAACCGTGGTTGGTTTTCGGATCTTGGCTGGCCTTTGTAGATTGACCTGTACTAGAATCTGCCGTAATACAGCAGATTACAGAATATGTTCAATAAACCTGCGGTTTGAAAATTCGACAAGAGAATATCTGAGCTGTGTAGACTACAGCTCCGATTTTCTATTGAGGTCTATGGGCACTGGTCATAGTCGGATTTTTTGGAGGGATTCCAACTACTGAATCCAAGTAAAAATCTGACCAAGAATCAAGGCTGTGGAGACATGGCCGTACGGAAACCACAGCGTCCATGTCACGGTTCTCGTTGTGGTCCCTGTTTTGGACCGTCAGCGTGTCCGTGCCTTCCTTGTACCTACTTCCTGGGGTCCTGTGTGCGCACTGCGTCTCCTAGGGCACGCGTGCAGTTGGCAGCTTCCTGCCCTTTATAGCTTCTCTGTCCTGTTTACCTTCCTCTTGACCTGTGACCCCTGACTATAAGAGGAAGTTTCTGTCTTTGCTCTATGTCAGTCTATTGTGTTGTGCCTCACGCTGAGTCCATCTCTGAGCTCCTGCCAGCTTTTCAGGGCTGCTATCCTGGATTTAACCCCTGAGATGCTGGTCCAGTTCCTGCAGTCCACCGGAGCTCCTGACCACCTGTCTGTCATGTCTGTTGTCTTTGCACCTATCCAGTACCTGCTGTGTAACCTGCCGTTGCACCTGTCCAGTACCTGCTGTGTATCCTGTGGTTGCACCTGTCCAGTACCTGCTGTGTATCCTGCCGTTGCACCTGTCCAGTACCTGCCGTGTATCCTGCCGTGATCTCTGTCCAGTACCTGCTGTGTATCCTGCCGTTGCATCTGTCCAGTACCTGCCGTGTATCCTGCCGTGATCTCTGTCCAGTACCTGATGTGTATCCTGCCGTTGCCCATGTTGCATACGTTTATTCCTGCTGCACATGTTTCCTGCTGTTCCTGTCTACCCCCACTTCTGTGCCTGGAGATCCTGTCCTGCATCTCGGCTGTCACCGCAGGTAGCCACATCAGGGGTAGCGACCGGGGGGTTCCCCGCAGCAAAGTCTGTCCTGCTTTGCGGCGGGCTCCGGTGAAGACCGGGGACCCCTGAGACTTCGCTCCTTGGCGTGGATCTCCATATATCATCTCGCCTGCGGTGATCACAGTGGATCCACACCCAGTTACCAGCGATCGCCGCCTCACTGTACGTTGTTAGTGTCGGATCGTGACAGTCCACTCTGCGTTGGCCAAGGACAGCCCTATTACCAAGGACCCTGTTCTTCTTTTACCCAACCTTCCTTCAATACATTATTTCCAACTGTCTTTCTTAGCCCTTTCACTTCCACGACTGAATTCTAATTTCAATTATTACTCAGTGATCTGCCTGACTTAGCTTATATCCAATACTGGATTATTTGTAACAAATATAAAATCCTAAATTAAAAAAAAAAGTTATAAAAAAAAATAATATAAAGGACCTTTAAACTTGCTAATCTTGTTATTTGGCCCGAAAAAAAAAAGAAGTTTATGACGGCCATTTGTCTCCACAACCCGGACTACATCTAAGCCTAGCACCCTCTGCACAACACTACTGAACAGGACTTGTCCAGGTACAGTACTGATAAAGTAGGCTAGCTGTTTCATATCAGCGATTAGGCAGACATATATCAGTGTGCATTGGCAAACGTCATCCAAATATTCACTAAAACATTGCAGCAAAATAACAACCATATGCTCTCTAAATATGGCACACACAAGTGCACTAGATTGTAAGGACCACAAATAAATTGCAATTAGCTGAATGCTGCCATAATGGTTTGTCGGCTACATGAATGGTTTCATTCACCATGAAATAAGACTTCATGCACCGAGTCCCTCACACAGAAACAATGCCCAAAATGTTAAAACTGTTGTCACTTTAAATTATCATGTCTAAATACGTTATTTTTAGCCAGATCTTAAATATTCAGACCGTTTCCAGTAAAAGCAATAGGACACAAATTTCAACTGATTGAGTTTCAAGGTTTTTACGTAGCAGAACAGATTTCCATAGAAGGATTTCTGGGTCATTCCAAGGGCTTGGTTTGCCTTAAAAATATAGGGGTCATGGATAAATCATGATGTTTGGACAGCACATTGGTTTTAATATTGTTGAAGCTAAACCTGCAGTTTATTATTGACTAAATTATTCAATTGTTCGTAGATTCATTACGACCAGAGCTGAGGGAAATCTATGACAGCTCTGTCTATACAGAGGATACATTTTCTCTCTGCGGAGACCACCAGCTGGCTTTGGAAGTCTTGCAGGCCAGGCAATGCCTCGTGAAAAGGAAGAATTGTTGATTTTTTCTCATCCTTTCTACCAAAAAAGTGATAAAAAAAGTCATGTTGAACCTAAACCTGCAGCTTATTATTGACTAAATTATTCAATTGCTTGTAGATTTGTTACAACCAGAGCTAAGGGAAATCTATGACACTAATGCTTATACTACAAAATAGCCCCAACACGGGTCTGTGACCAAGAAAATCATTGCCTCGCACTCAGCCAAGCCAGCATCGCTCTGCTCTGTACTGACGAGGGGCAAACCACGGCTGTGGAGTCGGAGTCGGTGGCTATTTTGCAGGAGTCGGAGTCGTCATAAAAGGGACCGACTCCGACTCCCAAAATATATAATAAGTTGGTCCAGTTAGTTCGATGCAAAGAGCAAGAGGAATTGGGTCCGGCCAGTTCTACTGCTCCCATATCTTCAGCCTCATCACATGAGGAGTGTAATTGATGACATGGAGCAAGCAAAGCGCTGCACCAGGGGAAAAGACTTTGCTCCCACAGCAAACGATTTCAGCAAACTTTTTCACCTGTTTTCAAAGAAGTAGAAGAGTTCAACCATTCATCAAAACTGACTGTGGCTGAGACAATTCCTTTCTACCCTGACACTGTTAGAGATGTTGCCCCTGTGGTCACCGCTTTGCCCCCAACCCAAGTTAGTGTAGAGAGGCTGTTCTCTAGCTTGGAAATAAAAAGATCAGATGTGAGGTCATGTATGCAGGATCTGATGGAGGCAATACTATTTCTCAGAACAAATTCAGAAACTCCACAAATGTTCCTGCAGTGTTTTGCATATTTAAAAAATTTTAGTGTCCTAAAGTCATATCCAATAGATATATTTTACACTGACAATTAAAATGGTAACAATGGTTTGAACTTGTGACTTTCAGGCTCCATATCTCTCCATCCACTACAGCTTTGTACATGAGGATACTGTAATTTTATATACAGTCATCTTACCTCTCTTATACATAAATGTGACTTGCAAGTATTTAGCATCTGCTTAGTTCTGCAGATTCTTTCCTGTAACTGCATTGTTACTGTTTTGCTCCTAAAAATCAAAATGTTAATTTTTATTATTTTGTTAGTATTTGGGAAATCCACCTTTGGTTTTCAATACTGCCTGAATCCTTCTGGGCTCTGAATCAGATTCAAGCATATCTTGACCAAAATCTGATCCCAGGTCTCTTCTACACATTCCCAATACAAATACAGCTTTTTTTCTTCAACTCTACCCACAAGTGTTCAAAAGATCAAAACATTGTTACCCTTTAGCTTGTCAGTGTCTGTTCTTCCTAAATAGCTTGATTATTGTATCATAAGGTGATAAACAGCTGGATGTGATCATTTTACTACAGTAAAGTTATCACTTAAACAAGGCGCCATGTATGAGGGAGTCGGAGTCGGGAGTAGGAGGTTTGGGAAATTGAGGAGTCGGAGTCGGGGCTGCGGCTTGCCGACTCCACAGCCCTGGGGCAAACACCCAGAAACGGCTATATACAGATGGGTGATGCAGGCTTGGCTAAATATCCCTTTTGCTTTCCAAAGACCCAGTGGGTCAAAAGCAAACTGAGGATTTGTTACATCCAATCGAGGGCGCTTGAGCTTCTCAGCTCCTTTCTCATAATGCCTTGTGATATGCAGATGCTTTGTGGAGTGCAAAAGGCAATTTCGAATCTCCACACGCCTATAAGGTGCTCTCCCGAAGGAGAGATCTTCCCTTTCCAAGAAATTCCAAAAAAGTTATGGCTCTCAGAAAATGGTTAAAGACACACATGATAACTTTGTTGTGCCAATGTAGTAAAACAGAAAAAATATAAATTTTGCTAACATGGTCATTTAAACTAGTGGTCGAGTAACAGGCCCTCATAAGTTACATCTCTTTGTATGCAGTGACCAGGGTTAGGCAGTCTTGTAACATGATGAAGGATACCAACCAAACTCTCCTTTCCAGTCACATGTCTGTCTAGCTGATTCAAGCTTTATCGTGAATAGAAAAGAGTTGTATCCAAAAACAATCCCGAAAGATTTACAGATGGTAGAAGGAACTAATCAGGGATACAAATCGAGGCAAGCGACAAGTGTTGCTTGAGAATGAAACAAAGGTAGCAGTGGTGACATTATAAGATGAAGCAAATGGGAAGGAAAAAAAAGAGAAAGAGCAAAGTTTGAGGAAAAAATGAAGAAAGAGGTGTGGGTGGAGGAGAGTACAAGGAAACACTGCCACAGTATTAATGACAGTCGCTAACAAAGTCGCATTCAATTCAGCTTAAAAACACAATAAAATCAGAAACAACCAAAGTAAATAACAACATACAAAAAAGAAGAGAGAAAAAAAAAGAGGATATAGAGGCAATGCCATGGGAAAGGTTTGATCCATACAGAGTAATTAGAAATAAGGAGGGGAGAGCAAACACTGACCCAGTCAGCCCAAACCTGAAAGCTAATGCCTCTAATAGGTGTTAAGAGATCAAGAGCCTTGACCCAGAAAGGTAGTATGCAAGATATATCATGGTACCCTCTTCCTCATTACATGTCCAGCACTGATAAGAAACTGTTGGAGGAGAGGTACGCTGTACCACCTACTGTGTCTCTTTCACTGAAGCTTTAGGCTTGTGGTTTCCACTTCCCTTTCCCCCACTCTCCATCCCTCAACACGGTCTGTAATGTGTTTTGTGCATGCAGGAATAACCCTGTGCTTTTGTATAGTCATACTATGTTGCTATATTATTTACTACAAACTGCTTTACAGCCTGCACTAAATAGTAGTACATTATATGTAAGTTTTATTTTAAAGGGGCTTTCTCACTACAAAGATTAGCTTTAAACATAAAGGGAGTGTTAAAGACTTTTTCTAAATATATTGCTTTGTTGATTTACTTTAGACTTGAAGTAAGAGTTTTTTATGTACTCTGAATGCACACAGGTTGCTATGGTAGCCTGCATACCAAATGAACGTCTGTATCTGATAAGCTGACAGGGCAGAGAGCAGGGAGTGACCTCACCCCCAAGACAGACTGAGCTCAGAAGAAAAATAAATTTTACAAGATTAGCATCTGTTTAAGATAAGGACACTGTATTCAGTTTTTACAGCACCTGTAGCTGTTGGTTAATGACTATGCGCATTCCCGTTCTTGTCAAGGTAGAAGGTGAACCACCCACAGCCAGAGGAGACAGAGTGAATGGAAACTACTTGTGAGTCAGGCAAACAGCGTGGTGAGAAAACCCCTTTAAGTCTACCGAGGAAAAAAATAGAAAAAATATATACTGTGCATGCCCAGTACTAAGCTAACCTCAGGTAACTTGACACACCTTGCTGCTTCAATAGTTTGTACCCATATCCTATATGTATTTGCATCTCTGACCAGTATATGTACAGCTGTAACCCATATGTATATATTATTTGTCTAGCATGCCCTTAAGGCAATCACATATATGACATTTGATCCTGAGCGGTTTATTCCCCATCCACAAACCACACGTCCGTGTTCTCGGTCACGAATATAACGCTACCCACGCAGGACCCTGGCCCGATAAACACCTGTAACAGACCAAGCGTATAACTAACAAGAAACCTGGAGCAGTCTACCAGGCTGGCAGAGTTCTGTTTCACCAACGCGGGCAAACAGTTCTCTCCCAGCTGTTCATGGTTGTGGGCGAATGGGGTATCCTCTCACACTCCACGAGTCTTACTGTGCCCACATGGACAGGGTTTAACTGTGAAAGAGTATGCGGCTAACCTTACGAACCCCTGGGGTGTGCGCTATTTCCAAAGACAAGCCATGGACCCTCGAATGGGACGGTTTTTCCGACAATATATATAATAATATAATATTTATATAATATATATTATATATATACAAAACCACACCCCATTTTTAAACCCGGGTTTTTTGTAAATAGCTTACTTTAAAAACTAACTAGGGAAAAGGAATTTTAGAGAAAAGTTTTAAAACAATGGAAAACCTTTTGATTGATAAATACCACAAAGAAAAAAAATGTTTGCTATAGATGCTCTTTTGCTAGCTTCCTTTTTATGCCATGGACTAACAGGCAAATCATTAATAACCTCAAACAGTTAACAAATTAAATTAAATGACTACTACTTCTGGTATTCTGTGAACAACAACTCCAGCTCATACCATTAGCACTAAGTAAAATGAATGTGTCCTCAAACTGATGGTTTTTTTGGGACAATCAGTAAGTTTTCATAAATTACTATTAAAAAATTTAGCAAATTCATTACTTGAAATGGACTATTAAGGTTTGGTAAGTCTGAACATACATAATGGCCCTAAACAAAGTGGGGGGCCAGCGTGAGCTATGGGTGGAAGGGAAGACGATGAGGGTTTAGTAAGGGACCCTCTGCACCTTGCTGGGGAGGGATACTGTACCCAGCTGTATACAGGTTTAAGACACGTTTTAAAAAATTGATTAGTAAAAAATGCATAGGCCACCCATTAAGTTTTAGAGACTAAATATATAATTTTTTTTTGATAAAACCTTGGGGGAAAGGGTCCACCCCTGATGGGGTTAAAATTTTGTCCAGGAAAAAAAAAAAAAAAGAATATATAACATGAAACACCAAGCCCCCCTGACAGACCCCCTGGACTATAATGTGGTCAGGCAGGTTAATGACATTTGAAAGGAAAAACATACTGCTGCTCACTGCAATTTTCCATAATGTTTAGGATCATGCCAACTCTCCCTTTTTTGGCGGGGGGGGCCCCTTTTTGGGGGGTCCCCCCCCCGCCCTCCCGGGGGAGTTGGGGCACCCCTCCCCGCCCGCAGGGGGGGGCCCCTTTAAAATTACCGGGCGCAAAGTACGCTGGTGCGCTACTCTTGGCCGGGGGGGACCGCCCCTACAGGGGTAAGGGGGGCGCACGGCCGCTCCCCGCCCGGGTCTCCTGTGGGGAGGAGGCGGGGGGCGCTCCCTCCTCCCTCCTCTCCCTGTTTTACGGCGCCGGTGGCGCGCCTGCTTCGGTCACACGCAGGGGGGAAGTGACGCCGGATCGGGGGAGTACGCCGGCTGCTCTCACCCCCCCCTGCGCGCTGAAGAGACGGTCGGGAGCGGCCCGCGCGGGCCTGGTAAGGTGAGGGGTTTTTATTTTTTAATTTTTATAGCTTTAGGGGGGCTCTCCTCCCTAACAAAAGGGGGGAATCCCTTGGAAACAGGGGGGGCATCCCTGGAAAAGATGGGGGAACTACCTGGCAACAGGGGGGGGCAAACCGGGCCCTAAAAGGGGGGCACTACCTGGCAAACAATGGGGGCACTACTGGCAAACAGAGGGGGGCCTATGGCTAAAAGGGGCATACCTGGCTACAGATGGGGGAAACCTGGCTAACGAGGGGGGCATCCCTGGCAAACAGAGGGGGGCATACCGGGCTAACAGAGGGGGGGGCATACCTGGCTAACAATGGGGGCACAACCTGGCTAACAAAAGGGGGCAATCCGGCAAACAAGGGGGATACCTGGTAACAGAGGGGGGAAACCCCCGGGAAAAACAATGGGGGGCACTCCCGGGGAAAAAATGGGGGCCCCTACCTGGCAACAATGGGGGCACCTCCCGGGGTAACAATGGGGCACCCTCCCTGGCAAACAGGGGGGGGCACTACCTGGTAAAAAGGGGGGGCATTACCTGGCTACAGGGGGGGCTTACTTGGCTAAAAGGGGGGCATTCCCGGCCTGAAGGGGCACTCCCTGGTTTAATGGGGGGTACTACGGGCTATAAGGGCATCTACGGCTTTTCCCAAACCGTTATGCAGTTGGTGGAGTGGGGGTGGCTTTTTGAAGGGGTGGCAAAACAAAAAAGGGGCGTGTCCATGCAAATTTATGCCGCGGCGGCGTAGCGCGCCCGCCCTAAATTCTTGCTTTTTTCATTTTCGAAAGTTGGGAATATGGTTTAGTGGAATTTATGACTGGGGGATGCAAGCAGAACGACAGGCACAGAAGTGAATCAGGCCTTAGTCCCATCAAACCGATTTATTTTTAAAACGTGTATAGATTATTTTTAATCTGGAAATTGAATGTAGAAAACTTTTTCAAAGGCCTTGGCTTTTTAAATTATTACTGTGACATTAATATATTTACAAACAGGCAATTGGAAGAAAAGATGGATGCATTGTGATAAAAATACATGTTTTGGAAAAAACATTCCTAGAATTTCCTGTATGGAAAACCAACTGTAAAAATATGCAGTCAATTTTCCATGAGGTTTTCTGACCATGTGTTTGCCCTCTTAAGTCAATGGGAAAAATAAGGTAGAGAACACTGTTACTGTGTAAAATTCTGAGAACAAGAGAAAAATACCAGGTATGAACTTTGCCTTTTACTGCAGCTCCTGTATATTGCATTAAGCCACTCCAATCTCACTGGGAAGCCATCACATCTAACATTTTGGGAATGGACTCCTCCAGTTGCTTACCTATTTTAGCAGCACATAATAGCATTGCGTTGCCTAAGCAGTAGGGTCCATTAGCCCAGTATTGAGCAAAGGCTGCTTGCTTCTATGTCTAACCTGTACCTCTTCCATCACTTGACATAGTCTTCTTGTCCTGTCCAACATTACATTTGACAATACAACTGGTTTGTATGATCTTGCAGGGACATCCTATCAGACTTTTAGGATTCCTTACAAAAAAGATAATCCCCGCAGCAGTTTAAATGGAAAAGAGCAGACAGTCTTAGACTATGCTACATAGTCCGACCCAAAAGTCAAAGCGTTTTAGTGTCTAAAAGGGTTTATACATGTGGGCATGACTGTATGTATCAAAAAGAACACAATCATTACCCAGCTTCCAGTTGTTCAGGGGGTTGTATACTGTATCCTACATCCAAAGGAATAGGATATTAGGGAGTGGTATAGTAAGGAAAGCCCTGCCTGTCCATACTTCCCACTTTAAAAAGACATGTCAATTTTATGACAGAGGCACTATGAACTACCCAACTACATTTATTACCATAAGGCTTTATCATTGCTTAAATGAATGCATAGATTTCTTCAACTGGTATAAAAAATACAGCAATATTTTTTTTCCAACACAAAATAAATTGGCACACGGCAAAAAAAGGAAAAAATAATACAAACATTGAACATATAGAAAATGTAATTACTGCTATCCTCTATAAATGCATACAATCGAGGTCTTCATCGCACATTTTGATCAAATTAGTATGCTCAACGACAGCGTCAAGGTAACCCTATCGGGTGTCTAACTTTTATGCCTCTTTGAAAGGCCAAAGCCACCATTCATTGAGGCAAGCAGGCTCCATTCACACTAATTACATGGACCAAAACAATATATGGTAGGAGTGCCTACTGGGTTGTACTGTATTTTGTGTTGGTGAAATGTATGTGTCTACAGCCATAACAGTGTGCACCAGTGTCCATGGAGGTACGGGCTAACTTTGTCTTTTTAAGCATTGAAAATTTGGGCATTAAACAACTAAACACCAATGTAAATACTTTCTATGAACTTTGAAGCTGTTCAGGGCTTCACCCGTCCTAAAACACACGTGTTCTCAGCAGACAACAACATTGCTTTATTCTTAACAGTGTTGAGCTTTGGATACGGCTACAGGCAGTTCTGCCTTTGATCTGTTTACAATTTTGTTCATGGCCAAAGACTATATCGTGCCAACAATCACACTCCTCTTATAAAACAGGAAATAGGAAATTATTCACTCTATTTAATCTTTGCATACATCTTCTATTTACTTCCTATCCATTGTGATTGCGTTAGCATGCACTTTTCCTACATCTCGCTGGCAAATTCTGGGCCACTCACACAAAAAAAAGTTGACTATACAAGCTTAATTGTAGCCCAGTATGCTCCTGAGTGAAGGAGTAAAGTTTATCCAGCATCCACCTTGAAAAGTATTTAAAATAAAAACACATTTTAATTGGTGTAAATTAAAAATAAGAGCAGCACTATGCAGCCTCTGTTCCCCTTTAAGAGATTCTAACTACAGGAGCTCTTGTAGCTTGAAACGCGTCAGGGGGAACATAGGCTGCCTAGTGCAGCTCTTCTTTTTAATGTATACCAATTAAAATATGTGATTGTATTTAAAAATCCTTTTAAAGTTGGATGCTGGCATTACACACCCCCTCACTCCCTTTTTCTTCAATCAATTTGGACTTAAGTCCATCTTCCCTCCAGATGGTCCTGGGGCTGTCGTTCAGGGATATGGCCATGACCAAAGTGAAATCTACACAATGGTGGCGTTAAATGATTCATTTTACCTCAGTACCTGTTTCTTGTCTGTTCACTTGAATATTTCAAGGGCGTGTAGTTACTGGCTTCTACTAGGATGCAGTAGAAGCCAGGCCTGTAGCTATAGCAACCAGTGCTGGGAGTCTATCATGAGAGATTGAACAGGTCTGTAGCTGTAGTAACTTGAGGAGCTGATTTTTTTTCTTTTTGTTTTTCCATGCCATACATGAGCGGGCATATCTACAGGATAGGTAGAGATCCTGTTAAAGCGGGTTTGCCATAAGTAAATACTGATGTGGGAAAACTTGCAACAATAAATAAACATTTTTCACCATTTCAATCATCATTAAAAATTCTGTCGCCGTTTTTGTTTTAGCTGCATCCATTGTTTACAGTCTCGATCTCTCAGGGGATACGACCAGGCTGAGATCTCCCTCAGTTCCCATCGTTCAGCCAGCATGCTAAGACCATCACCTCTCTTCTTATGGATAGGCCTACTGAGTGATTTAAACCCAGGTAGTATGTCTATTCTTACTGTCTGTGTATTCCTTAGTAATAGTCAAACAGTGCCAAAATAAATACAAAAGAAACCGTCAATGAGGTCTGTGCATTGATAAAGAGAAAAAACACCTAACAGGTTTTGGTTCCTCGCAGGGATTTGAACATAGGGACCTTGTGCTGCCACCCCCCCCCCACCCACCCCACCACCCCTATCTGAGCTACTCTGAGCTAACGTCACAGCTTTGTACTATAACCTAGACCTTTCTTTTACTTACAGAAGAGGAACGGCATGGTGATGCCTCTGCTGTCACATGATATGGCACTCAAACAAATCACACAACGCCCTTCTGAGCTACCAGAGCTGAAGCAGCAGGATACAGAGTATGAAAATGATCGAAGTGGCAAAACCCCTTTAATGGACATCATAATAGCAAAGTGACTTGTTTTTGCCAAGATCTTTAACATAAAAGTCATCCTGTTAAGCGCATTTTTGTTTTTTCGTTCTTTAATAATGTCCATGACCTTTCAGCTTAGGTACTCAGAATATAGGACAGCGGGGGTGGAGCAGGCTTGTGAAGATTGTGAACGCAGAATAATTTAGCAAAATTTACCCACACAAATGAACAAAAAATGCCAATAACTTTGTACATTAAATAGTCATAATAATCAAATGTTAGGACTTATTCTAACCTCTAATTTATTAATACAGGACTAATGTTAAGCTTTGGAGGGAAATATCCTTTATGATGGTTTTTCTAATAACTTTTTTGAGAAAAAGAAAACCGTGAAAGAATCTTTAAGCAGTCATGAGGTATATGCACCATCTAACCCTGTCACCAATTCCAGAGCAAGGCATCTAAATGCTGTTGATGTGAACAGCAGCACTGAATCAATAAATCTGTATACAAGGCTTTTCCTTGGAGGATTTCCCAAGGTGATTTGTGAGGACAAGAGCTTCATTTTTTGCCAGAGCAGACAGAATTTTCAAACAATCAAAAGTACTTTTGAACATATGAAATAAATTGCCCATAAAAGTAGCAAAGAAACCACACGTCACCCAGCATCAAGGAGGGGGCTGTAAAATGTATTATATTCTAATGCCATCAAAACAATCATATTTTGTGTCTGAGGTACAAAGATTAAAAGAAAATTATGATGTAATCCTGTATTAAAACCGGTAGCAATAACTGTAAATTGAGAGGCATAAAGAAGTGCAGAAATGCTGTTTAATAGGACCTGGATATGGTATTGTGGATACAGGATATAATGATGTTGTAAATGTAGGTTTTAGAGCCTGTATTTCAGCACCATCTTATAAGTGCAGAACAGCGTGAAAGGCTAGAAAAACAAGCACTAAACTTGCCACTCATCTTGGAATGGTTTGTTTAAAGGAACTAATGAGGACATATAAGAGACACAATCTCTTTACCTCAATACTCGATTGCATATAAAGAAACCTCAATGAAGACACAAAATAAACAAACGCTAAAAAAAAAAGTCACGTTTATAACAAAGGAGACCTTGTTAAATGGCTACAAGCGAAGTGAAGGATTGGCTACCTTTAGCTGGATTGACTTGTATTCCTGATCTATACAGCATCTCTTCATTCTTCCAATCTTCGTTTCTTACAACAGTTTTTAGTCCATAAAAAAGAACTAATGCAGCGGCAGCATAAAAAATGAGGCTTTTTAGAAAGTTTTTTTGGGCCTTAATACAAAGAGCTCGGGCCCCTACAGTTACTAGTAAACAGAACCCCATACTGGGAATATAGAGAACACGCTCTGCGATAACAAAGCCAACATAGAAAAATAGATTACTAGCGGGCACAAAGGGGACTATCAACGTAGAAGATAAGTCTAAATATCATCACATGTTTCTCTGTAGAAACGGAACATGTCCCTGCAATCCATGGATATGAATTGGTCTTTATGACACCATTTACCAAGTTTGTTGCAAATGGGTAGTACTCTCGGTCGAGAGATCTCTGTGATCTCCCTAAATCTGATTGACAGCTATGGCATAGTATCTCTCCTTGCCATTCATGAACGCTTTCCCATTGCATTCTCTTTTTGTACTGGAACTCTTGAGACTTGTGAAGGCAAGGAGGAAGAGCAATATGTAAAAGGCCACAGTGTGTAGATTCCTCCAGTCAATGACTGATTTAATCAAGAGGCCATCGGCAATCCATCGTGACAATCAAAGCTAAGTGTGTCAGGGCAAAAAAGCTAGCCTTTCCAACACCATCGAGGGTTCTTCGTTGGCAGATATAAGAAGGTCAGGGTACGTGTGAGTAGGATTTCACAGTCTGCAGCTGGGTTGTCAGAGTTAGAAAAACTCGGTGGTGTGTTTCCCATCCAGTAGAAACGTGCGCCCAACAACACGACTCCCCAGGCAACCAACAGTCCAACGCTAAGGATAAGAGAGAGGTTCTTGCCCTGTAAGCAAAGTGAAAAAAAGCTGTTAATCCTACATAAACATTATACATCTACACAACAGCAAACAAACCAAATATACTCTAAGTATTACCCACAGCAAAGATTTCATGCAATATTATGCAGCACAAGAAGAAAATACAATGCATCGCGAATTCATCAATAAGAATACCCATTCATACTCTTGTCATTCTTGGATCTTTATGTGTATCTAGTACCGAAACTTACATTTTCTATGTCTCTGATTTTTCAGTATTTCTGTGTTACAACCTCCGGTTATTTTACTGTTTTTGTAATTTTTGAAAAATTAATTAAAAATGTAATGGTTAAAAAAAAAAATACCCATTCATACTCTTGTCATTCTTGGATCTTTATGTGTATCTAGTGCCGAAACTTACATGGCATGCTCTCTATGTTTCTGATTTTTCTGTATTTCTCTGTTATAACCTCTGGTTATGTGACTGTTTTTGTAATTTTTGCAAAAATTCATTAAAAATTTAATAATAAAAAAAAAAAATACCCTTTCATGAGCACCTTCTCGAGTGGGAGCGGGGACCCTTGTTCTGTATATAAGTATGTGTTAAAGAGGTAGAGCCCACATCAATCAGATTTTTATAGCATATCCCCTGGATGGTTTGGGAATAACCATTAGAAGTTGGCTTCCGCACAGTAGCCTGGCTGTCTGAGGGACATGATCAGAAGAGATTTCAGGTACATGCAAAGGTCATTCAACCATGGGAAGCCCAGTCCTGGTGCGGCATATCACCACCAGACCTGGACACTACCATAACCAAATTTGTTTATATGCTGTTGTTACTGCACTGATATACTTTATGCTATTATTGTGGGCTATGGAATATTTTTTTAAGATAGAATGTGTTTGCATTTTAGCACTAATCCAGTCTGTGCTCTTTTGTAAGCTCCCTTTACACCATGTTTGGAGATCAGTTCTCTCACACATCAAAAGAAGCAACCAGATCCTAGTACAAAGGAGAAAGGAAACATTCCATAAAGAAATGCTTGGGTAGCCTTGCTTATCCTTTTGACTGGGATCCCGACACTTTAAAAAAAAAAAATGAAGGATGTCCAGGAGAGCAAATCTTGTGACCACAGTGTGAAGGCAGGCTTACTATGTATGTAGTCATGAAGTAACAGAGCTGTGGTTAAGGAGGTCCGTCAGGTCTTTGGATGTTCTTCAAGGAAGTTCTGCTTCCTGGATGAGTTAACACTGAATCCTTGGCGTAATTCTGGCAGATCTAAAACTCTTGGGAAAATGAACCACTGCTCCACGTATTCTCCATTTTGAGATCCTAGCTTTCTTTGTGGTTTGATAAGATTACCAAAGATCTAGAGATAGCTTGTTAACCCTTTCCAGATTTGCATTTGTTGTACTCTTTTTATCATTTCTACAGGATTTTGCATTATTCTGGCTTACAAGTACAATTGTAGAGACATTTTGATTCAACTTGCTGCAGTTAAGCCCGTCTGTGTTCAGTCAGTAGAATGTGACTGCCAACTAAAATACAGCAACTAAGAGGAAATGTACAGCACTACTTATTAATGACATGGATACCCCTTACCACATCTTTCATCTCAGTGGAGGACCTTTCTTCTTTTTTCAAACAAAATCAACAACACGAGAAAGTCTCAACCTGCTCTTTTCCCATGTCCTGCTTCTCTACCATTACTAATGAAAAGTTTTCCAGCTACCCTTAAAGGGGTTGTCTCACTGCATCGATTCATCTTACCTCAGTCCTATTTTCTTGGTTTCATTTTGAATTCAGGGGCGTGTTTACTGGCTTCCACTAGAATGCAGTAGAAGTCAGGTCCGTAGCTATAGCAACCAATGCTGGCAGCCTATCACGATAGATCAAAGAGGTCTGTAGCTATAGTGACCTGAGGAGCAGATGCAGGACATACAAGAGGGGATATCTAGGAATAGGTAGGACACCATATATTACAAAGTGACTTGTTTTTGCAAGATCTTTAACATAAAAAGCAATCCTTGTAGTGAGACAATCCCTTTAAATCACACCGCACTGCCTGTACACAAAACTTGGTTCCATCTGACATCCTCCCCAAACCTACTGCGGTGTGTATCCAGGTCCAAACCTGACTAATGGTAAATTTCCTTCCCTATATAAGCAACAATCATATCTAGCATTGAGGGGAAAAATACATTAACAAAAAAAAGAACCCATCTATCAACTTTTCCAGCTATACCTCCTTCTCATTACTGCTCAACCACCTAATATCTGCGATCTGACCCCACTACTACTGAAATGGACCAAACTATTGTCACTAATGATATGTTAACTGCCAAAGATTAAACAACAGTGCTCTCCATTTATGACCTTTTCTCTGTGTCTGACACAGTAGACTACTCTTTCTTATTGCAACTTCAAAAGGCAATCTAACACTACACACCTTAACTGGTGCTCTCCTTAAGGAGAGATGTTCCCCTTTTCTCAGCCACTCATTGCTTTCCACCCAGTCAAGCCAATATCGCTCTGCTCTACACTGATGAGGGGCAAAACCCCGAAACAGTTGCATGTAGATGAGCGATATTGGCTTGACTAATATTCCTTTTTACTTCTCAAAGATTCAGTGAATTAGAAGTAAATTGAGGATTTGTTACAACCAATAGAGGTAGCAATGAGCTTCCCAGCTCCTTTCCCATAATGCCTTGTGTTATTGCAACTACAGTCTTCCCATGGCTAAAGAGACTTGGCCCTCTCCTTGATGTTTTCATATCTTACCACCAGAACATTTAAAGACTCCCACTCACATATCACTTTTTTACATTAATCTCTCTCTGTTTTCTTCAAGGCTCTATCCTTCTCCATCTATACCTTTGGACTGGTACAGTTTATTGAATCACTTTTACACTAAAGACTCACAAATTTACTTCTCTGAATCAAATGTTACCTCTCTGCTATCCATCAAAGTGTATCTTTCTATTCTTCTTTCCGCTTTACGAAACTTAACATTGACAAATTTAAATTTTATCTTCCTTTCCCCAGCTCACTCAGCAACGCACCAGAATTATTAATCATAGTTAATTTTTCAAGACTTTCACCAAAGATGGGGCTAGTGGCGCTCTTGGTCTAATCTAACTTACAATCTAACTTCCTGTCGGATCAAGAGCACTTCAAAGTGGTTAGTGAACCTTGAAACCAATAAGAAAAAACCCTAATCCTAACCCAAATTTAGTGTCAGGGTTACAGTTAAAATTTGGTTTAGCGACAGAGTTAAAAAATTGGTGTTCAGGATGAACTCGTGTCGAATCAAACAGGGACAAATTCGAGCAACACTAATCGGAATTACCCAGATTAAGGTATTGCAACGTTTTGGCCATTCAGCCCTTTATCAAGTCTCATCTGAACGTGTATATAGAGATGTGAGGCATCTGATATGCTAATCATCTGGGTGGACACTTAGGGCGACATGTATGAATCCTGGTGAGGCCAGTTCTAAATAGCTTTAAGGTAGTATAGAATGCACCAGAATGTATGAACCTGTTCTTCTGCAGTTCATACATACCGGCGCAGTCTAGTGACAATACGACAAGTCAGGCTCAGACAGACCACCTTTAACCTGGTCTGGCTGTTCAAACTGTTATGCGTCTAGGTTTGGCGTCAAACATTCATAAATGTGTCAACTTCTATGAATGTGGTGCGACGCCCCCAGAACGCCCCTAATCTTTGGCGCATTAAAAAGTGTCTTTGGCGCATTACAAAGGCACTTATCGCGCCAAAATTTGGAGTTAGCCTGTTCATACATTCTTTTTGGCTCAAAGTACAGCAGAAAACTGGTGCAGCCCCGTTCATACATGTCACTCATTGTGTCTGCTGCCTCACGTCTCCTCTAAATACACATCCAGATAGTACTTGATAAAGGCCTGGTTGGTCAAAATGTAGCATTACTTAGATCTGGATAACATGACATTGCAAAGGATGGAGAAATGTTTATGATTTGTTCATGATTATATGTAACTAAAGACAATCTTGTCATGGATTGTCTATACAGCTACCTAAAGATTATCCATCCTTCCAATTGAGCACCCTATAATATATAAAAAGGAATGTGGCACCATTGCTACAATAACTTATCCATATCCATCACACATCATAATACCAATGTGAAAAGCGCCATAGTACGTATAATACAATTTGCCCTGAGGCAACTACCGTATTATTCGGACTTTAAGACGCACCGACCTTATTTTTCGGACTTTAAGACGCACCGGACCATGAGACGCACCTACCGTATTTTTTGTACTTTGACGTACTAATTTGGGGGTGTGGGGGGTGGGGGGGGGGGCCCAAATTGCGCCTTATAGTCCGAAAAATACGGTAATACCATAGATTTCCTAACCACCACCCACAATTATTGCATCTATAGCTATATTATAACTTTTATTAAAGGTGATATCTAATATCCATGAAAATAGAAAAGGCATGGTGCACAATCTATGGGAATCTGACAGCTGTCAGTATTAGAAAGTAGTGAGCGACTGCAGTGCACTCGATTTAAGTATGTGCCCTGTCTATCAATAAAAATGAGATTTACTGTCCCTCCAACATGTTTTGTCAAATGCGTGGCATCCTCAGGGGTTTGCATGTGGTGAAACATGTTGGGGAGACAGTAAATCTAATTTTTAATTATAGACAAGGCGCATACTGAAATTGAGTGCACTGCAGGCACCCACTGCTTTCTAATACTGACTGCTGTCAGATTGCGATAGATTGTGCACCAGGCCTTTTCTATTTTCCTGGAAATTAGGTAAGTCCTTTAATAAAAGTTATATTTTAGCTATAGATAGAATATATGTGGGTGGTGGTTAGGAAACCAATGGTATTAGTTGCCTTACGGCAAAATGAAGCTTAATCCTTTGTAGTGAAATTTACCATCTAGCCACCATAATTAGGGTAATTTAGCTATTTAAGTGATACTACGTATGTGCTCACCGAGAAGTTTTTCATTTTCTTGTCTACTTTAGATCGGTGAGAAATTCTACAGTTAAAAAACTTTTATTTATAGACCTTGAGCTCAAGTCTTTTACTGGAGGCCGGGATGCTACTAATAACATTTCTATTATTCCGGCACAATCCTATAATCCTCTAGATTATAACCAAAACACGCAGCACAAAGCAAACCTTTCGATTTGTCCAATAATGTTAAGTATTTCGAAAGAGTACAGCAGCAGCACTGGCGTTGTCTGGTATGGCGAGCATGGAATCTAAACCATGTCAGTCCCGGCTCGAGCCATGAAGACTTTGCAGACCAGATGTCTGACATCCTTGATGTCA
Organism: Phyllomedusa bahiana; assembly: GCA_025379985.1. NCBI lineage: Eukaryota > Metazoa > Chordata > Amphibia > Anura > Hylidae > Phyllomedusa > Phyllomedusa bahiana. The sequence continues at coordinate 27,415 of JAODAL010038785.1, forward strand.
CTTATCAAGCATCTCATAAAAGCGAATGAGGAACGAAAACAAACACGGTATTAGATGTGATTATTTTCTATTTCTGGGGCTACCACACAGGCAGCTGTCCTTGTATGATCAAGGAAACCATCTCTTACGTTGTAAGTCATTTATTTGTGAAACAGGGTTAACGTCGGGCCAGATATTCTCGAATTTATAAAAGCTGAAGGAATGAACTCTACAACATTATGAAGCAGTCCTTTCAGGATCCCTCTGCACAATGGCAATAATCAAATGTTTAACTTCGGAAGGCTCACTCATCTTCACTGTCAATGGTGTGAGAGCTCAGAGGATCTGTTGAAAGCTAGCTTCCACCATATGATTAGTGATCACATTAGTAAGTCACCACATGTATGCAGACATCAGTGTGATCGGTCAATGATTGAGGCTGATGGATGAGAACACCACCATCTCATAATCTGCCTGAGCAATACTCATCCTTCTTCACCAGCTCTCGGCTCGAATTTGATCTCATTTCTAGCATTATCCTGTAAAGTGATTAGAGACATATGGACTCACTAAGGAGCCTTGGTGTCCACTGCTGAGTGCCAGGAATCCAGTCTCACTTTTAGATTTATGACAAGTATATGTTAGAGGAGTATGTTGGGCTGATTTCCTGATATATACCTATGAAGGACATATCCCACTGCATAGACTCGCAATGTAAAAGACATATACCAAACATAGTCCATCATGCTGTTCCATGATGCAAAGAAAAAAAAGAAAAGACAAGTCGAGGGTGCTGCATACTGTACCGAATAGTCATATAAAGAGGAGTCTTAGGTATATTTTAGCAATGACCACTTATTTGCTAGGATGCAACCACATAACTGGCTTGGAGGCAACACTTGGGAATCACTAGGCTATTCAGCATTTATACATAATTACAGCTTCAGCTGAGTGCCTAAATAAACTGATGAATATTCAGCCTGGCCTCTACTCATGGCCAACAGAAACAGCACTGGCTTTGTTAATTATGTTTCCTGCATCTGCCATGAATTACAAGTTTTGAACCAAAGGAAACGTCTAAATTAATAAATAAATTAAAAACCAACGCAGAGCAGGAGTCGTCTTATGGGTCACTTGTAAAGCTGACAGAGGTGCTATTACATCACATGCTTAGCTGAATGATATACATGGTATATACCAAAAATAAGATTGACAATAAGCTCCACAGAGGAGATTATCTGAAGGCCCTTATCTGATAGTGGCGCTAGCTCCATAGCCTGTCTTGTTATTTGGCAAACTCACGACTCAGATTTCTTCAACCATTACTCTCCACCCGCTCACCCAACTCAGTGGTAGGATTCAGTTGATACTCTGCTGGCGGGCAAGTTAGAAAGCACTGTGGGTTAAATGATAAGGAGAGGCAGCAGATGGGTCTAAGAGGGTAGACTACACAAGGGTATAAACTATCCCTTCAACCAATCATACCAATTCTACAAATTTGTCTTACACATTTTAATGGGCTGTTTTCATTGATATTTATTAGAATGGTGAAAGAAGCTGAGCTTAAACTAGACTATTAAAAAAAAACACAACATGGTTTTAAAATTAAACCAGAATAGATAACAGCCAATCACCAGATATCTGGCTTCCATTAATCAGCTGCTATTATCATAAGGCTATGTTCACATGGCTTATTATGGGGCGTATTTACGTCCGCAAATACGTCCCGAATTAACTTTCAAATACGTTTCCATCAAAGTGAGGGACGTGTATTCGCGACGTAAATTACAATCCCCATTCATTACTATGGGGTATTTATGTTTCGAAAAACGGCCTCAATAAGTGGACAGGGGACTTAATTTTACAATCGGTATTTCGGACGTATTCTTTAACGCTACGTCAAATAACGTCGCCGAAATACGCCTCGTGTGAACGACAGGTTGCGTATTTTACATTGGAATTCAATGCAAATCTAATTGTTCATTAATTTTAAACGTATTTTGGGAAACCGTATTTGCGGACGTAAATACGTCCGTAAACAACCCCGAAATAAGCCGTGTGAACATTAGCCTTAAAGAACTTTCGACTATTCACGGCAAAGTATAAAAATAGCCGTTGGATCCTATAATAGAATCCGACCGGTATTTCACAACTGTTTTTTATTTTTAAACCGTCGTTTTTTGGTTGGTTTTTTTTTTCCGGGCTTTTGCGGTGGGTTTCGGCTGGCCCAGATAAAACAGAACTTTAATCCATCATTTTCTTTTGGATTGTAGAACATGTTCTAAATTTTTTGATCAGATTTCGGATTTGAAATCTGACCTCAGAAAAATCCAAGCCTCGGATTTTCTCTATTGAGGTCTATAGGGGATGGTTCACGAGTCTAGTATTATAGTGCGGATTCAAAATTACGGAATCTGCATAAAGAGCGACCAAAAACCAGTGCCGTGTAGATGTAGCCTAAGAAGCTGTGTCATATTAAAGGGGTTGTCTTATTTTTTTTTATTGTAAACAAGCCCAGCAGTCCTTTTGTAAAAACGTAACATTAACTCATCCCTTCAGTCCTGCAATAGTTTCAGAATCCCCGCTAGTCCTCTAATGATGTCACGTACACTGTTCACACGATACTATGCCGATCCAATCGCTTGCGCATCAAGCCTGATGGCACCGACTAGCGAGGCCCTCGACTGGCTGAAGCATCAAGTGACACCATGGTTGGGAGATCGTTGAGGAACACCAGAACTATGGCCGCACCAGAGTCTTCTCACCCTGTACCACCTATTTTAAAAAATGTTTAATGGCCATCCGTGTATCTTTGCTTCTAACAAAGTGGCTTTCATATTTGACAACAGTTCTGCAAACTGGGTGACAAGCGAGGGCACTTCTAGGCAGTTTCAGAGTCTAGAAATAAAAGGGGTGATTCAGTTCGTTAAAATTATGGTTAAACCGGATAGGGAAAAATTAGAAAAAAGTGATATTTTCCTCCTGTCCCATGCCACTGCCGCTCTGAACCCTCCCAGGCCCTGCTCCTTTTCATTTCCAGGTTCCTATCCTCACACACAGGAGAGGCTCGTGAGTGAAAAAAGTGCAAGCCTCTCCTATCTGTCAGCACACGACACTGGGAGTGAAGAGAAGTGAATCCTAGGAGGCTTCAGCATGGCAGAGGCGATGAACCGAGAAGTGCTATATTTCTCCATCCTGCCCAAACTGAAAAGCCCCTTTAAATGTCCTAATAATGCCCTCTAAAAGGGTTTTTAACTATAGTTTTCAATATATAGAGCAGCAGATCCCAGACAGAAGACTCCAGTCTATGATGTCCTACTAGAGGGTTTTGTCTTATGACCACATATCTAAAGATTTACAATTTTTTGACATCACTTTACTTCAGTTAGTTTTGTTAGGAACATCTTATGCTTTGCAGAATATTACATGCAAATTTTTTTTCTATAAAACAAAACCCTGCAGCGTTCTGCTGTGCATCTTAACAGGTCCAAGAGAATGCGAGCTCAGTGGGGTAACAAAGTGATCAGCAGGTGCCATTTGTATGGAAGCAGCAGGTACTGTGTGTCAGATCTTACACCCACTGCTGTATACTGTACTGAATTCTGCAATTTAGTCATCTTTTAACATCACACAGAAACTTTTGAGCAAATGTCCAGTCTCTGTCAGAACCATCTGCCCGCTCTCCTGACATGCTTAAAAGCAAAAGCACCAGGTAGCAGTCCTAAACGTCTGAAGCAGCTGGTCCTTCTCCAGTAACCCCTACCTCTGCGCACTAGCTGGAAGGAGGTTTACTGTGAGGCTAACCCTAATGACCAAATGGCACGGTATCCGGAAAAAGTCATGGGCTACTCTGACTTTCATGTTGTGTCCGTACCATATCAATGAAATATTGCCAATAGTACAGAATAACTACATTACAAAATCGAATCATAATTTTGCACAATGCTATTTAGAAAATGTCTAGATAATCAGTAACACTAATAGCATAGCTACACACCCAGAAATTCTTTGGATTATTCCCCTAGAAAAAGGATCCCACAATAAAAGAAGGTCATATGACGTTCCAGGTTTGTTATTTTACCATTTCAGTTCTATGGCTCAGTTGCCCAAACACCAACTAATTTGTACCTTCTACAAAGGTCATCAATGAAGCATGCCTCAGCTACTCAACATAAGACCACCTTCTCATTGCGACAACCGAGGACCTGGATATGTAGCAGGTCTCTTTAGCTGCTCCTGCCAGACAGGCTCCCAGCTGTTTGATAGACAGGACCACTCTTTTTTTAAGAGACTTCCAGACAATCCAGGAAGACTAAAAAAATATCACTCCAATGTCTGAGTTACCACTGTGCCCAATTAAAACAAAGCACATTGGGACTTCTATATTAAAACCATCTCTAAGGAAAAGCTAAATAGGCGCCAGTTATAGCGTTAGGAAAGTGCATCTCAATTACAAATTTCTCCTTTCTGAAGTCTGTAGTCACTTCAAATATCTGCAGCATTCTAGAGAGCAAATAATGGAAATCAATGACGCTAGTTGTGTGGGCTCTTCATGTTGTCAGTCAATATAAGGTGGACACACTGTGATATAAATAATGGTTTCAATTGCTATATTTCACTAAATTACGATACAAAAAGATTAATCATGAGATAGACTAAATATTGATCTATATCACATGTAACTCAAAACAACGTATCCGCAAAATTCGGCAGTTTAATTTCCAAGATTATATCTGTCTATCTGTATGTGTATGTAGTATTTATACAATATATATATATATATAAATATATACTCGAAGATCGAGATAAATATATATATATATATTATATATTAAAATATATAAATATAGTAGTATATATATATAGTATATATGTAAAAAAAAAGTCCATGGCACTCCAAAATGCATTCAAGCAATAAGGTAGTTTTAATTTCCTCCATGCTCAAAAGAGCGACGTTTTCCAGCTTCCCCTCACAGACCTTTGTCAAGGCTTGACACAAGGCTCTTTTAGGGGAGCTGAAATGTTCCGCTCTTTTGAGCATGGAGGAGAATAAACTACCTTATTGCATTCATGCATTTAGGAGTTGCCATGGACTTTTTTTTTTTACTCTGTATTTTGGAACCTTCTTGTATCGGAAGCCATTGCTGCTGGCACACCTCCTTCTATTTTTCAAGTAGTTCTTTGGAGTGCTGCTACATTTTTATATTATTTATAATATATATATATATAATATTATAATGATATATATTTATATAGATATATAAATATTTATACACATATATATATAGATACAATAATACATACAAATGATATAATTATACATTCATTATATCTCCATATACTATATATACAAAACATACATATATATAATACATACATACATATATAATAATCCAGATTAGTATATACATACATACATACAAACATATATATATAGACATATAAATACATACATACATACATATATATAATAATAAAACATATAATATATACATACATACATACATACATATATAATATATATATTACATACATACATACATTATATATCTATACATATATATATATATACATACAAATATATATATATATACATATATAGATATATACATACATATAAATAATAATCTATAATAAAGTATATATATACAAAATAACCAGAAGTAATAGAGATGGACATGTCTACACATATATATGTATACATATATATGTATATATACACACACATACTTATATCTACACAAATACACCCCTGTAAATATGTGCGTGGTGTGTATATTGTGGCAGAGCGACCTCGAGCGGTCGCATGTTTCTGCCACTAGGAGTAAAATAGGACACCTGCAAGCAACACGTTACCAAAGTTACCTGGCCTTGGTGGGGTAGGACTCAATCATATAGGTTGTCAGCCACAGTAAGCAGTCGGTCACCTTCTATATTAGTCGTGGGTTGTTTTCAGGACAAAGCTCATATTCGGAGTTTTGGGCAAAGTGTTCCAGGACATGCTAATGGCGAGTCCTGGGAGGTCAGATAAAAAAGTCCTTGGTAATCCAGGTAATCCAGGTGGCAGTAGAGCACTAGTGGAGCTGGAGGCTCTAGAGGCTTTAGCCCCCAGAGGGTTGAGAGGGTTAGTCAGTGGCCTAACAGCCTGAGGTTTTTGTTGGTTTATGGTTGGCTTGTACTTGTGCCTAAATAACACTAGTTGAGGCCAGTTGGACCAAATTGTGTGGCCAATGTGATGTATGTACCATAACCATCTTCTCAGGACTGCCTGAGATGGCGCCCAGACCCTTGTAAGGCGTTACAATATACATACACACACCTTGGCATGTCCTGTGTTGGTTTGTAACCCAAGTGACCACATGACATGCTAAAGCAATTATATATGTGGGCCAACAGAGGAGGAATTGATACCTAATGGTTTATAATATAGAAGATACTGTGTGGCTCTACTCACCAGTCAGGAGATGGGGGTTGAGGGAGAACAATTCCACATCACCCACTCACCAGCATAGTAGGGAGTAGCTCTGGCTACATTCAATGCCTATGTTGAAGCACTGTAAAGCATGATGTGGGCATTACAAAGTGAAAGGAGGGAGAGAAAGATTGCACAGTTTTGTTTTATTATCCAAATTCACTTACGTGCGACTACAAAATGGAAGTTTTCTTGTAATACCGGAATTATGATTCACTCACGTCAATTGGATACTTATCACACTATTCAATCAGTGTTGCAAACGGATTCATTCATTTCCATAGGAATGTGTCAATACTTATATGTGAAATTTATTAAAAACCAACATCTCCTCATTATGAGAGGTTCTGCACCTTTTGCTATAAATTATAAAAATAAGGAGTCACCTAAGACCTCTGCGGCTTGGCCTGTGGCCTTATGTTTTTATATAGCCTGAAAACTACTTGATAAGTTTTGGAATTCTTATAGCTTATGTATGGGGGAGAATTTTTCCAAAACCAGTGTCTACCATTATGTAACAGGATCACCATTTTAATAGGAAAAATAGGAACCTAATAATTAGAATTGTATAAATAGCAACCCGTTAATTCATTTTACCATTCTAGCACAATAAACATATAATTTTCTCAAAAAAAGCAGTGCAGGATCACAGGACTGCAAACCTCAGCTCTTATAATCTAACATTTTCAAAGCATGCTGGCATTTGTCACATAGCCTTTTCCTGTACCAATAACGTAACCAAGGTTAAAAAACTAAATCATACTGGATTGTTATATCATGTCATTTACTGAAACTCCAAAGTGCAGAGATACACAACAAGATCATGGCAAAGTCATCGAAGAGAAGGACTGTTGGACATTTAATCCCTTAAAGGAAAGAGTCATCAAAAATGGACTAATTGTGTTAAAGTCCCGATTTTTATGTTAAACACATTTTTTTTTTGGAATATTTTGATTGTCTATTTTTAAAAATTTTCATTATCAGCTTTCAATAAATTTTTAATATTCATCAGTCCCTGCAGTTTTGTCACTTGGCCCACTAGCCCTTGTTTGCAACTGCTATAACGCAGTCAGAGAGAAGCTTTACAGTAGCTTCAGCACATTCAGGAGTCTTAAGAACTGACTCAGTCCCCATTGACTTCTATAGAGAGTTTTCTAGTCCTCTCTGAGACCTGGGAAGAAGTCGAGTGTGCAGGAGGTGAAGAGTCAACTGTAACATCTCCTCTGGTGATTGGTGGTATCCTGTGTTATCTATCTCACACTGGTGTCTCCTTTCATTTTGACCCTCTTTTGGTTGTGCTGATAATGAGCAGACAACTGAGAACTTTCTGTACGAGAACAGTTAAGTGTCAGACTATTATTAGGGCTTAGTGCCCAAACAGAGGAAAACTTGCATGACATTTAAGAAATATTACAAAAATTGGAAAGTGATATGGAAAATTAAAAAAAAAATCTTAAAAAATGTGTTTAACATAAAAACGTGAGTTAAACAATAAGTCATTTTTGATGATATATTCCCTTTAAGGCAAGACTTTTTATACATATGTGTGTATATATAAATTAGATTTGCTTTATTTTTTTATACTTAAAGAAGGTTTGTCATTCATCCAAAATACAGGTCAAAATACATCTCTCTTATTGATATTATGTTTTGTCTTTTCATACGGGATTGGATTTGTTCTAAATTTGTAAATCTGAGGTTAAAAAATCAATAACCTATGTTGATTTCATACTTAGTTTTTGCATGCAGCTGTTGATAACATCTGCAATTGTCGGTTTACCATTCAGCTTCAATTAGAATGCAAATCAACCAGCAAAAATAACATTCAATAATGTACATTTGAAAATGTCTCACTAACTACCGAGCCTTAACGTTGATGGAAGGGGCAGCTAATTACAACTTACCCGCTACTGTTTACAGAAACCATCACTTATCGTATTCCTCCAACAGTAGGATTGCATGATGAGGCTTCTGCACCCTATCTCTGCCCTGCTCATGACAGGCAGTAATTGCAGTAACAGATTTAAGTTAGAAAATATATATACACACACATGTATATACAAACACTCCCCTAGGTCAAGGCAAGGGGACATCTAAAGGAAAGAAGGTTTCACCTTATAGACTGGGACTCTTTACTGCAAGGAGGCTGTGATGGTGGATTCACTGAACAAATTCAAGGAGGACTTCGCTACCTTTTGGAGAAATGTAACTTTACAGGTTATATGGACTAGAGTCTGAAGATTGGACCGTAATACAAGGATTTATTTTGTCATATTTGGAGTCAGTATGGAGTTCTTCCTCTGGTGTTGGGCCACTTCCATCAACCTCAGGAGTTTTTTTTCCCTTCCTCAACAGCTATAGGTTGGATCTGTGACTTATGTTTAACCTTATATTATCTGTGTAATCTCTTATCTATATGCCTTACTAGGGGATACAGGCACCAGAAAACAGTATTCAGGACCCACTTTACTGGCCCAAGGACCTGAGGCAACCAGTGCAGCACAACGTTGCTTCAGAAACGTAACCCAGAACAAATCAGCCGACTACATCCAGATGCCTAGGGTTAGTGGATCAGTAAGTCACTAAAAGAGGTATTTTTTAGGGGGGATTGTAAACATTCGACAGGTTGTACAAATTAGACTATCTTATAAATAATGAAGAAGTGTGTCCAAAGATGGTGGTTCTATTACTCACTGCCTGGGGCAGGAACACAAACAAATACATGGTGGCTATGGATGCCTTCATTAGGGTTCCAGCTGCCTTGTTAATGGTTTGGCATCCTGTAATTTTGCCGTGGGGGCTTCAACCATTTCTCACTCATTTGGATGGCACGCAAGTGATCACCATGGAGTCTAAAGCGTTAAACAGCAGGGAACGGAGGCAGGTCCTCTGGTCCCAGCTGTTACAGTTGGGTGTCAGCTGCAATTAGCTGCCTCCTATTAGTCTCATGGGCCCTTCCCCCGGCACAAAGCCACTCGTTGTCAGGGTTTCGGTAAGGGTTTTAAAGGGTTTTTTCCATCAGCTGTTTTCACTTCCTTGGCATGTACACAACAAGACTGATATTTCTGCCTGCTAAGTCCTATTTCTAACTGTACTTGTTACAGGGACATTACTGATGGAGGGGATATGAAATGCAACAACACTGCAGAAATAGGATGTTATAAACGAGAGCTAGGAAAGCTACATTTATCATGAGAAAAAATTACATGCTGCCAAGAAATTCTGTTAGGTGCTGAATAACCCTGTTATCTTTTATGTAATTACACATATATGTTCTCTGCAAACTTAACAAGCAAGTACAAGGCTGCTCTCAGGTCAGTGGCTTTTAAGGGTTTTTTTTCTAATTAGGGCCATCCCCACGGCAAGGAAAAAAATCCCGGGTCGGCTTATCCGACCGTTTTTGTCCTTTTTTAGTGCCATTTTCCACGCCGCCGGGGGAAGGCTTTTCTCCGGTTAGCCCCCCACTTCACCTGCGATGTTCAAAAACTTCCAAAAACTGACGGAAAAGAACATTTGAATATTGCACGGGTTTTCCATAGCGCCCGGGGGGTTAGTTTGAGGGGCGGTTTTTCTGGCGGGGTTTGCAAAACCGCAAACCTTTGAAAACCTCCGCAAACCGTCCTGGGGACATACCCTTAGGGTGTTCAAGGGGGAAGCAGTTTTAAACATTCTGTCTTGTCTGGCAGTGGATGTTAATGTATCACAGATGAGCATATCTAGCTTCTCTGTAACCAGCTGAGCTGATAAGTGCACAAGAGAAAATCTTCATTAAACAAAAGCTACAAGTGTTGTGAGAAGTGAAAACAATTGCTCGACTGTAATCTAGCCCAAATAAAGTTGCTCAGGGCTGAAACATGAGCCCGTCCCTCCAGGGAGCCAACATCCCCTCTCTCTGCAAAACCCGGATTTTGGTCAGGTAATCATAGAAACCTGTGTGCACGCAGAGCAGATAAAATCTCTTATCATGACTAAAGTAAAATCTATTGACCAAAGTATGTAAAAAAAAAAAAGTTTTCAATCATTTGTCCCTTCATGTTGAAAACTAATCTTTGTAGTAAGAAAACCCCTTTAAGGTTTTAAGTTTTTCTCGGTAGAAAGATACTATCAGAGAGTAAGAAGCCAGCACCATCCTGCTAAAAAGACACAGTAGGGAGTGACATCACCATCCTAGCCACTGCTAAGAGCAGAGAGAGGTGGGGCATAACTAGAGAATACAAAAAAAGCAGGAGAAAGAAAATGCTCTAACCTGAAATAAGCAAAATTTTAAAACAATGTAAAAGGGGAATAATCTTTATTTTTCCTTTTTTTTATATTTTTAAAACCAAACAATTAATGAAAAACCCCTATAAAAGAACTCTACCAGCATTTCTCGCAAAACCAAACATTTATTCAGTTCTAAAGCACAACAAGCCCAACAATAATGCTTAATAAAGCAGAATCAAACTTTTTTATCACTCTAATGCAAGAAAATCCTATAGCTATTAGCAAGGTAACTAGAGACTTAAAGGTCGAATATCTAAAGCAGTGCTGAGGCAGCATCAGGGAGACTGGAGCATTACAAGAAAAGCTACCTAATGCTTACATCACTTGTAATCTTACTTAGGAGGGAAAGCAGTTTAACAAGCTTACCACGCAGTTCTACGTGTGGCCACGACATGGCACATTTAATAAAAAGGGAATATATTTCCTAAGGCTTTTGTGATACAACGAAAATTCTGTTATCGGGCACCCCATAATCTTAAAATTGATCACCCAGGACAGTACAAGAAAATTCTGAAATTTAACAAACCAAAAAGCAAGAGATTGTCTTAGATATAACCTAATATAGACTACGCCTTTACGCCCACACAGAAAGTGAATACCATGGGCAAATAGAACCAATTTTGTCCAAAAAAAACTTTATTTTTCCTTAGGGGG